>SKCR01032832.1:0-182582 GCA_019454045.1 Zanthoxylum bungeanum
TATAAATTCATAGCATTAAGCTCAAAAAATACATACCAACTAGAGAAGACTTTAGAAAATGAGGCAGGAGTCAATTCACTCAGTCTTGACCTTGATCAGAACTCAGAAGAGTGAAGACAGAGATGGGAGTCAAAGGGCCTCAAGCAGCGGTTTCTCTTTTTTATAGAGAGGAGACGGAATGAACGTCATTCGTAATAATCTTAGGGTTTGTACTAAAATAATTCTAAATGTTAGTCATTTTGGTCTTTTTTGTTCACAAGGGAAAAAAAAAAGACTAGATGGTTTGCATATACTTGACGCAGGGTTGATATTGATTTGTAATATCAAGTCCATCCATTATCACTAAAAGATATATCAAATCCTATCCACATCCGATGAATACCAACGGGTTTGCGAGTTAAATTGCCTACCCTACGGTCAACTAAGATTTTAACGAAAAAATAATAAAATATTAGATATTTTAGTAATAAGTTATAATTTATTACTACTAGTACCTAATTGTTATTTTGTAATAACTTTAATAATAATATGTAAATAACCTTTTTATTAATTATCATGTATTTCTCAATAAGTGATGAAAAAAATATAAATAAATAAACCCCCAAAAGCCTGAAAATATCTGCAGATGACTACAACACTGAAACATTTATTTTTTTTTTCTTTTCAAGAGCTTCTATACTAACCAAAGAGCCTATTGTGTATAAACTCTTCTGATTTTCTTCAACGACGTTGAATATATAGCAAAATTACAAGTCTATCTTCTTCCTCAACAGTTGTTTTACTCTGAATATTGCTGTGCCAACAATCGAAACCAGAACTCTCCATTGACCCCCAATCTCTTCTTTTCAGCTTACCTACAAAACATCTGCAGAAAAAGATATGATTCTTAGACCAATGGCATTCCGCTTCCATTGTAACGCCGTTAATCTGACCTCCATCAGATGTTGGTAGTCACTTCCGATATACGTCAAAAAAGTTGTGCCACTTGAAAAGCTGACCCAACTCCTCGATTCAGATAATCCCTCCATGTAAAACTAGTTGCGATTCTTTTTGCTTCTTACCATCGAGAATAAGAATTTCCATAAGTCTTCCAGTTATTGGCACTCCTTCGAAACGAATGATTGTACGCGTCTGATGACCTTCTGTAATGGCTACTTTGTTGGCTTTCTTTTGGAGCTTTTCTTATTTCCTCTTCGAGATCATACTCTGATCGCTGTTGAGAGCAGAAAGTGTTATCAAAGAAAGAGAGAAGTTAATAGAAAAATTAAAAATGTAATACCAAGAATGCGGAAATGATGACCCTTTCTAGGTATCTTCGTGACTTAATGCAGTGAAGTTCTGACAATTGTAACTTGCATATGTAGCCAGGGCAGGGCTAAAAGCATATACTTAATTGCAAAATAGACTTGATGCATTATGAGATGTCACTCACCCGACTATAAGTCAAAAAAGGTGACTGTTTTGAGTAAAATTGGTATTTCAAATTTTCAACAAGTTTTCCAACTTGAAGAAATTTCTAGGTTAAAGTCATCCATCCAAGTTTCCAGTATTCCAATAATTTAATGTTGTAAGAAGTTATCCTGACCAGAACTTTTATTACAGCTTTAAATATATCTTGGGAAGAACCATGAAAGTATTCCATGTGCTGCTAACATAAACTATCGTAAAGGCTAAAGCAGTCAGACGTAAAGTCTGATCGTATGTTTAACATATCTTATGATTAACAAGTTAAACTCAGAAACAGAAAAAGATAATAAGGTGGAGGTTGATAACAAGCAGCATTAGCTTTTGATACCCACACCACATAATCCTAAAATCAAATCACACATGAAAAGCTCTCACATTGTAGTCAAGGAGAAAGCAAACCTTAATGGTGTCTGAAAGTTCTGCATATGCCGTTCCAATCATTTTAAAAAGCCTGTCAGCATCCTTGTGAACATCGTGGGCAATTTCTTTCCAAAGTCTTCCCTCATCTCCACTCTCAGTCCTCGCCAGGAACTGTCCAGCCTATATGGCAATTCAGCAGACAAGCAGTGCATTGGAAACAAGTTAAAACAAGTATGGCATTACATAACATTATCTAAAGAAATTAAAAGAGCAGGTAAGACCATGTGAAACCTTGTCTGGGTGATGTTTGAGTGCCGCCTTTCGGTATGCCTTTTTTATATCAGCTGCTGTATCTGATGCTTTAACTCCCCTGGTATCACAATAAGAATTGTTAAACTAGTTTGTTTAGTTTAAATGGAAAGTTGTTAAAATTCACCTAAGAAAGCTGTTTTTATTCATGATTGAACTTATACAAGATTAAAATTTCTTTTGAGATTTATTTTGCTTCTCTTTTCGAATATCACTTTTACCACACAAACTTCTAATAAGGAAAAACATCTGTACAGTGTAAAACATGTCAAGACAACAAATTCTGTGCTGTGGCAAAAATAGGAAAAAAAGGAAAATGACGTGACCAAAGCCAACGAAACACAATTTCGTGTATATAAGACCATGACTTCTAAAGCACTTGAAGAACTAATTCATGATTATCATAATTCTTATTTGTTTTATTCACAGTATCTAATCGATCCATTTTGAATCACGAATTCTGCTAGAACATGTTTGACAGAGGTCCTACAGAGAATATAAGTTCTCAAGGCTCCAATTGAATAGACTTACAAGATTAAGTAGAAATCCAATGGGTCTCCCTTCTTCGCTTCTTCTTCCATCAAAGACATGTGTCGACGAGCTTGCCTTATGTCTTTGCTGCCAGTGGACCTACCTGGTGATCCTGACTCTCTGATCTTTTTAGCAGATTGATTTTCAAGAATTGATACAAGTTTTTGAAGGTCATTAGCTGCTTGTGCATAGTCTCTGATCATCTCATGTAAGGCAGCTCTTCTAGAAACAGCCTGGAAAGGGAGAAACAGTCAGACACAGAGACAAAGATGAAGACTAACGCGAGTACAAAACTAAGCACAAAGATAGTCAAAATATACTTTGAAAAGAAAACAACATTAATTTTGAAAGGAAAGTAGTCAAAAATTACGTTTCAAAAGAAAATGAAAAGGTTGATCGATTCCTGGTAATTCTCAAATTACAATAGTTAAGAAACAGGCATTTCATGTCCTGTGACATTTTGAGCAAACAAACCTGGTGTATTTGCCTTTTTCTTTTCCTAAAAGGGACAAAAAATGGAAATACCAAAAAATTCAAATAATGAACAAAGATATACAGGTAACAGGCTAAACTTGTATTCAGATTGTTTCCTTGAGAAAAACACTCATTTACCACAGCCATGATTTAACTAATGATTCCTTCATGAAACTTCTTATTATGCTAAACTGCTGGCAGCTTCACCTTCAGTGGGTAGGTTTAACAATTTAAGCATTGTACATGGTCCAACGTAATTTGAAAGACAGAAACACAGACAAAAACAGCGGAAAAAGGAAAACGTCACCTGACAAGTCTTCCTAGCAAAATCCAAGTGAGCTACTGTACCACTAAGAAACACCAAAGATACATTCTAGAGGCATACCTTAGTGTAATTTTCATCAAGGGCCATGGCCAGACTACAATCTGCGATAGCATCAGCTATTTGGCCTAATGCTTGAAGTGCAGCAGCACGGTTGCAGAAACAGATAGCTGCAAAAGGGCGAGATTTGACATTGCTTGATAAAGCAACAGTATAATGCTCCACTGCTTCTGTATACTTTCCTGATTTAACTGCTTCATTACCAGCACTCTGAAATTCAAAAGTGTGGCAAACTAGCTTATAAGACAATTTAATATTCATATCAATTAACTCTCACCCCCCATCCCAAATTAAACGACAGACAAATAAAGAACCGAATCCAGAAAAAGTATCAGTTTTCATTTGATTTTATGCGACAGGATTCGAATTCAAGATTCAGAAGACTTGCAAAAAGGAAACCGTGCTGCGAAATTCTTGATTTACTGATTCCCAGCCTAATTAATTCTATCAATTCTGCATAATCTTCTATAATGTGAAACATGCACTTAAGTTCGTCAAAAAATCATACATTAACATTTGAGTCACATGCATTATTTAGTTAATAACAAACAATTAACCCACAAACCTTGCCATACAATAAGAATATAAGAGTTATAGTACAAATATTCAATCTAATTATTGCAGATGACTAAAAGCTCTAGCAAAAACAAAAAAAAGGAACAAAGAAAATTCTGACATTGTCTAGACTAAATATACGCTTAATTGGATTGACAAATAGTTGTTTCTACTTTCTATTTAATACTGCCCACATTTTCAGGTTTCATGAAGTTAATATGCAGGTGGATTATTTTTCATTTTTTGTAACTTAGCAGTATTTCACTATTTTGCTAATTTTTAGGTGCTCCGGCGCTTAGCAGTCCTAGGTGTTACTTTTGGTTTAGATATTAAATTGGTTTCTTTTCCACAAGTGGTCTTCATATGCTTTTCTCGTCGTTGAATTTTTGAATTTTCATCTTAGTTTCTAATTGAGGAAATCAAATCCTCGCAGGGTTAGTAAAACAGAGTCACTATCTTTGATGTAATTTCAGTTTCAGTTAAGTTTTACATATCCTTTTACTGCCATCCTGAATTTCTTGTACCAGTTGTTTTACTATAGCTGTCCAGAATTTCTAGCAGCAATATCTTGGCTATCTTCTCTCTCCAAAATCACTAGTTTATATAAAATGACCTGCCTTGTAAATTCCAAAAACTTACAATTTATATCAATTAAATGCAAAAAAAGGGGTTAGTTTTTTTTTCCAAAAACATATAACAAATTTTAAGATATACCATCCAGAAGAGGTGAGAGGAAACTTAAAACTAAAACTCCACGCAACCAAGGATATTGAAAATAAAACTAAATAAAACCGAACACACCTCTTCAAAATTCTTTTTTGTAATTTGAATCCTACTTATTAAGTATCAACTAATACGATTGATTTGATTAATTAACTTTTTTCCAGCAACTCTCTGGAAATAAATGACACTGCTATAGTTTAAACTTCTACACTAAGTTACCGCTTGATATAGTGTATTAACACCAGATTGACTATGTGGTCCTCTGTTCAAATCCCTCCATTGTATTAATTGAATTCAAATACGTTGTGTGCACATTTGTTAAATTTGTAGTTATGGTAGTGTATGACCATGTGCCTTGCATGTGAAGGGGTGTTTTAGAACTTAAACTTTTGGAGAAGTGGTAGCTTAACAAATTCAAATGAAACTAAATAGCGCATGAGGATTCCCACACTGTGGGCTCTGGGGAGGATTCAATGTATACACAGCCTTAACCTTGTTTTTTTTGTGCAAATAGGTTGTTTCCGCGACTTGAACCTGTGACCTCCAGGTCATAATTGAGTAATCTTACCATTATACCAAGGCTCATCCTAAATACAAATGAAACTAACAAATAAACAAATAAAGGCAACACTAGATATGTCCAACCAGATCCTAAAGTCCTATTAAAATACAAAGTTAACTACCAAGGCCCCAAAAATGTCATTGATCCTCTGCAAGAATCATTCTGCTTCATCATCACAAGAAGATTTCGGATTTGTTCTAGCTATTAAAGGCTTCAATTTCAAAGGATTGACAAATTTTGTTTATGTTATGATCCATGAAAAAAAACACAGTTTGATTCTGCCACGTTCCTTCCCAGTTAAATACACCACTAAGTTTTACACTGTGGTCTTCCAAAAATCAGGATGGCCTAGTTTCTTTATCTATCGCAAGCAATAGAGATTAAATGCATCCTATGTATTAACTACATCCAAGTAAGAATTGCAAAAGCATTGTAAATTTGTAATGACTATTTTTCCCAAAATACAGACGAGAAAGCGATTGATGGGGTACCTTGTGATGTAAAAGTTCACGAATAGTGGCAGCTAATGCAATTGATGATTCCAATATCTCACTTCTGTACCTACAATTGAAATTAGGATCAGGAACCTCAATGCTACTTGGCAAAAAAAAAAAAATCTCCAATGTAATTGGACATAAAAAATTGGACTCAGAAAATGCAAAAATTATTTCTGCATGACCGAAGTTAGCATTACTTGTCACTGATGGATCCAACTTGCTCTAGCTTTTGAAGTATATCTAGTGCCACCTCAAGCTTTCCCATACAAAAGTAAGACTTGGATATGAACCGCCACCTCCACAGTCTTGCAAGGGAGTAATGTACGCTTCCAGAAGCCTTCATATTCACTGAACAATTATCAGTGACAACTGAAGCAAAATTCTTTTCAGCGACGCAACGAGTCTGCTCACACAGTTGAATGGCCTCCCCATATTTTCGCAACTGCAAAATGCCAACTACCATGGTAGGATCAAATTTGATGACATACCAATCGAAAACTTCATACAAACAACAATCTATAGCCATGAGATATATCAGAGAATTCAATATCTCTAATGGCATTAAATAAATCAGCAGAGTTACATGTTGAAAGAAAACGAACCATGTACAGAGCCTCTGCTTTCATTTCAAGTAACTTTTCTGAGCATGAACTAATAGACAAGGCCTCATTAATTATTTCTAAGGCACTAGATGCTGCTTCTGATGTTTTCTGTTCCAATAGTTTTGCACAACAATTAATACACTCAGAAACTTTCTGCAAGAAAAACCACAGAATTAGTCATCAAGAAAGTTGCATCAAACACTGACTGAGAGAAACAGAGAGACAGAGAAAGAGAGAGGCAACAAGGAAGACATTCATTACCTGAGCCTTTTGTAGGCCATCAGCAGCTTCAATTGTAATTCTGCGATCCAAACACACGTCAGCCCCTGAATTCAAGAGCTTGCTGTAATATTGCAGTGCATTTTCAGTTTCCCCCAGCACAAGATGACAACTGAAAATAAAAGATAATCATATTTAGAAATGCAAAACAGCAATGCATGCAACAATTAGCAGTATATAGGTATATAACATTACGTGCAAAGACCATACGATGCCCCGTTGCATAGGGCACCAAACCCACCTCCAGATGACATTCATGATATTGAAAATTTATCCCCGTAAATTTCAATTACCTTGCTCATAGAGCAATTAATCAGCACATAATATTAAATCATGTCAACATAAAAGTATCAGGAGCAATATTATAGGGTGACTTCTTACAAAATCTACTACAGCCAAAAAAAAACAATTTCCTCATTGAACAGATGTATACGAATATCAGTAGCAAAATTTAGACAAGTGATTGTATATGCCATTAATTATCTCAGTAAGTGAAGATCAAAGAATAACATAATTTGAAGTACAACTAGCTTGATACGTACAAATTTTAGAGAATCATTGACCAAATCAAAACAAAAATTTTGAATAAATCAAATAAATGACAAATCAGAGTAAGAATTTTGTTATATAAACATATATTACAGCACAAACAAATGCCTTACTTTGCAGCTCTCATGTAAACTTTGTGAAAGTTGGGGTCCAATGTGGCAGCCATCATGCAGTCTTCTAAAGCTTCCCTCATCCTTCCAAGGGAGATCCTTGTAGCTGCACGATTGCTATAGCAAAGCACGAGAGGCTTGATGCAGCATCCTGCAGTCTCACTCAACGGGACAGAATTGATCCCCTCTGTGTAGAAGTCCTCAGCTTTAGTCAGATTACTGTTTTTATAAGCTTGATTTCCCCTAATACATACAAAAGATTTGAAAAGTTAGATATGTAATTGATATTATTAAAAGCAACATAGAATTAAAACATTAATGTCACAACAATAAATCATAACTGAAGCAATCTTAGATATTAACCCTAATCAGTTATTGGATACCTGAGTCGCCACATCTCGCATGTTTCCTGGAAAGCAGCAGTGGAGGAGGCAGGCCCCTGCTTGACCTGTTCAGCTGCTTCAAACTTACTCCGAACTTTATTTTTATATTTATTTTCTTCTTGACCACTGACTGTATTGCAAACTGAAGTGCTTGCTTGATGGGAAAAGCTCACCTTATCATTTGGACTTGGAGAGATGACAAATGAATTATTACCAACTTTCTTCTTACTTTTCTTTCGGAGTTTACATTTTCTCGAAGTTAAACCCCCATCAGCAGATGATGAAGAAAAGGTAAAATATTTCTGATCAGCTACTCCTGAAGCAAAACAATACTGTGTGCTTTCACGGCTCTCAGTGTTTACGCCATCTGCATGCTCTGCAGATGCAGATGGAACATCATTGCCGCTGCCACTGTGCAACTGCTCTTGGTTGAAACTAGGGTAAGCAGTTTCAGATCCAAAAACAAACTCTTTCCAAGGACTCTCCTTATTTGACTCTCTGAAATTCTGAGTAGCTATCTCAACATCAATTTTTTCAGCCGTGGCAAAGCCTTCATCTTTCGGGTCATTAGTAACAGAGGAGTGAGAGTTGGAGGGTGCAAAACCATTTTCTGGATAGAAGGGTTCTTTTGATGTCACATACGTTTCTTGTGAAGGTTGATCATTCACTGTAGTTTCCATATAGGGAGAAAAATCCATGGGTGAGTAACAATCAGGGGTACTTGGGCTTTCCTGGGAACTGCTTTGCTTTGGCAAATGAACTTGCTTCAGCCCTTGCTTAACAGAAGGTTGCTTCGACTTTACGTTTATTTTCTTTGATCTTTTGTCCTTTATTGATTTACTCTTTACACTACATTCCAGTTTCTTGTTCGGTTCAGGATACAGACTTGCTTTAAAACATAATGGATCCCAGTTGGGCGTTACAATTCTGTAAAGCTCACCCCTAGTCCATGTTGAGTATTTGTAGGACTACTCTCATCCTTCTGAATTCCAACCATAAAAGGTCTCAGAACCATAATCATTTTGTTGGGATTTGAAACTGCCTGATGACAAAGAAGCCTGTTCAGGCGGCTAAATTTGTCTGCCTATCAGCACTTACTTTAGAACTCTTGCGAAGTCCTGCTTGACTCCTAAATGGCTGGTAATTATTTTCAGTGTTACCATTGCCAAAATTACCTCCAGCCATTCCGTCAACAGCTGCAGTGGGACTTGATATACGCTCATCAGTAGGACCTGAACTTCCACTAGAAGGCTTTACACTACGCTACTAAACACAAATGTTGTGTCAGCATTTGGGCACGAATTCTTATTTGAATCATATTTCTTGTAAGTGCTATAATCATTATCATACTCATTGATCTTCAGTTTCTGCATCTCATCTGGGAGTTTAGATGACGGTTCTGTAGTAGAAGCACTTCCCACGTTATTACTACTACTGGTTTCTGATGCAATATTACTCCTATTATTGACATCAAAACTGAGATTACCATTTTCATTCCTTCCAATCATATTGTCATTTCCAAAACTTTCGCTGTCCAACTTCACCTCATTTGGAGAATTCAATGTCCCATAATCATCGGAACAGGAACTTTTCTTCTTGCCACCAACAAATAAAAAAACACCCTCCCCATAATCTTCACTCCAGCTGAAACCTCCAGTACCATCAAATCTAGCTTCACTAGCTTTCGCTTCCTGGGACTCCACCTTACTTTCTACTTGATTTTTGCCTTGATTGTCAGAAACTGTTTTTCCATTACTTCAATAGAATCACTCCCTTGTGGATTCAAGTTCGAGACTGAATTACACCAACTAGCTCCAAACACAAAACCCAAACCAGAATCACTAACATTTTCATTATATTCACTCTTTTTAACATTTGAACTTGATCCCACATCATTTTGATTAACACCAAACTGTTGGTTAGAAGCAGACATTTTCAGAGTCCCATCAAACTCTTCTTTCTTCAAATTTAAATTCAAACATAAATCATCACCCAAGTCCAACTTCTCTGCATATTCACTAGTGTCTCCTACATTACTCAAATTAGCACCAAATACAAAACCCACATTCTCATTATTCACAAAACTAAATTCATTCGATACACTAGCTTCATCACTCACCTCGTTATTTATAGAACCCGAATTCTCACATGTTGACCGAAACGGGTTAAAACCCAATCCGGTCTCTGTCCCGGACCTCTCAGCATGCTTCCTCAATTTCACCAGCCTCGGCTTCCGACCCGACCCGACTCTCGACCTGTTATGAGAAACGAAGCCGCCGTTTCCATCACCGACACCGATGCCAATATCAAAACCGAATTCGTTCGCCTCGTGCAAAGCCGAAGAAGAGTCAGAGTTAGCAGTACTGTGCGATTGATTCTGTGAGCGATCATTTGTACAAGAAAATGGATTTGAAAAATTAGGGTTAGCAGAGGAAGATGGTTTAACAGTGAATGGAGATTGGAAATCCTCCGCCGCCGCCGCATCGGCTGCCGGCGACATATCCGGGGACGCGTATGGATTAGGGTTTATGGGTTTTGCTCAAAAATGAAAACTTTTTTATACCTCGTGTATTATTTCAACAGTAAACAAAATGTCTCTCAAGATTTTGTAGAGGCTTTGGCTTCGCTTCGTTTCGTTTTTAAGTAACACACACAAGCGTGGCGTTGGAAGTTCCAACTCTCTGGTATTTAAATCCGGGTGCTTGTTTTCTATCGTATATTCTTCTTTATTTTATTTTTTTTAATTACTTTTTAAATTGGGTGGCCCTATTTCACCCACCTTCACCATAATACCACCTCATTTACTAATAACGAACATGTAAAGTAAATACATATTTAATTACATAATCACTTTGGCAAAACTTGCTAAAATAAATCACAAACGTTTAGATTTTATCAAAATGATAATTTTCTCCAAAGTAGATGTTGGAGAATTCAAATTCTCCGAAGTCTACACTGAATTTTCTTCGGAACTCCAAATTACTTTTTTGATATTTTTCGTAAAATAAATTTTATTTGATATTTTTTAAGAAAATAAATTTTATTTATTTATGATTTATTTTTTGAACTAATTTTTCTATTTTTTTTTTTTTTGTTTTTGGACTTATATACAGTTTGTTACAATAAGCTAATTTATAACAAAACATTAACTATATATCAAAATGAATAAATTACATATCAAAATCAATGTCAACTAAAACATCATCAAGCATACTCTCTGATCTAACATCCTCCTTAGAAGCTCTTACGGCTCATGTAATGATCGCTTTATCCTTTATGCCGATCATTCATTCTTTTATGCCGATCCTACATTCATTTCTTCTAATCATCCATGTTCTTTTGTCGATCATCCATGTTATTCGATCATTCATCCTCGTTTGTCCCTCCTTTATCTCAAATACACAGTCATGTGATAAAGTGACCAATGGATCACCTAAAAGATGAGAAGCGTGAGATGGGCCAACGCGCTATCAGAGCCTTTTAGTGGATCATCAGCAACAGGATCAACCTGTGATGGCTGGTTCTGCGTAGCACGACGACCTACCAAATAGATAAATAAAAAAAATTTAAATACTCGAAATCACTATCAATTTTGTCATATATATATATATCATTTTTATATATGTCATGAAAACATCGTCTGCTTCTATACAATAGAGGCTCCTCTGTCGTAGAAATCTCTAGTTAATGAGAGCTGGATGCTTAAAAGAGACCACATCATGTCATGGGGAATGCCCGTCCTACTATGGGTATGAACCTTAAACCAATATCCTATATAAGAGCTCATATGTCCACCCTACAGCCATGCAAGGAAAAATATATTTTTAGAATTTGTCTATAATACAAAATATAAAAATAAATTATTATGTATAATATAAAATATGACATGTAGTATGCAGTCTAGCAAAATGATGTCTAAAATATTGACCTCATTTTGGTGACTAAACATGCGGCACGATGATCAACTAAATTATATCTTTTATAAGTTCAATGTTTAGTTGATGTGTCTTTGTCTCAAAGCGTGCAATCAGCCATCATAAAATGAGGCACGTTCACTCTCCGTAAGCCTCGATCCTAGTACATTACCCAGGGAACTCTCTGATCAAGCCATGTTTTGTAACTGTCAGCCATTATAGGGCCCAAATTGCATACCCTCCACAACCGGAGTTAGAGGTAATAGACAACCTCCTCCCGAACAATCAAGTAGAAAACTGAAAAATGTGCTTCTGAATCGTTTCTGGATAAATATTATTGATGAACATCTGACATAATCGAGCATATACTTGGAGCGTCTAAAGTATATAGGTTGTCTCATTCCATCTCACGTAGTAGATCGATATGTCTTTATCTTGTAATATCTTCTATATCTACTGTATATCCCTCAACAATAGGCCGTGCAATTTAGATATTCTGGTATCAATTAAAATACTCATTATCTGTGAAGTAATAAAGAACAATATCAACCATAATTTCGGAGATAAGTTCATATTTCGGTGAAAATTCAAAAAAAAAAACTTCGGATTCCTAATTCGGATTTCCTAAGTCTTGATGGATAATTTGGATATTTTTGTCGTATTATTTGAACACAGACCTCGACCTTTATAATTTTAAAACTTCGTAGGTCTGAAGTTATCTCCAAATTATTTCGGATATCCGATGTTTTAAATAAAAAAAATCCGGTGTAGACTTCATAGAAAATAGTCATTTTGGCAAAACCTAAATATTGTGGTTCATTTTGATAAATGAGAGTTTTTTTTTTACTAGTTTTGTCAAATTCTCATTACTTTATTAACTATTATAGTCTAATAAATATTTAAAAATTCAAAAATAATCATAGATAGTTTGCGGAAACCTAACCAACCCAACCCCCGTAGATGGAGAGACAAGGATCCTTTATTTGTTTTTTTTTTATTTGCCCATTTAGGGACATGTGATATATAAAATATATATGATTAAGATTATATTGTATCTCACATGTAATTAGATGATAATATATGATAATATTATGAGAAATGATAAGAAGAAAAATGAGGAGATCCTAATTTTTGATTGAATTGGGAAAAAAAATTAATACAATTCAATGAAAAAATAAATAAATTATATGTCCAACTAAGCTAATTAATAATTGGATTGGGTTAGGTTAATGGGAATGATAATCAAATTTAGCTATTATTATGGATTTTGGATTGGGTTGGATTATATGGGTTTATATTAGTGAACCCAATCATACTCAATCAATAATGGGATTTAAATAATGACGAATTAGTCGGATTTTGAAAAATTCAATCATAATTTAATATATTTTTTATATTTAACTTTGAATCTGAAAAAACACACTAAGAATATCAGTTTAAAATTTAATAAATTGAGTTTTTTCAATATTTTAAAAATATTAACAAATAATACTTAAATTTATGGATTGATTTTTTAAAATTCGGCTCATTTACCAACCCTAAATTAACCCACTTTAACTTAACTCAAACTCAACTCATCTAGATTCCATTGAGTGAGATTTGTTGGATTGGGTCAATTAAGTTGAGTTTGCCCAAACCAAATAGACTCCCCTTTGAGAGAATTTCATTTTATATGATTCAAATAAAACAATTATGGAACAGAAAATAAGAAATTTCTTAATTTTTTTTTTCCACAAAATGAATGTAGGATGGTTCCTCAGCCATCAGTAAAGAGTTAAAAGAAGTTAATTTCAATGAAGATGTTACGTTCTCGTTTGTGGATACTAAGATATACCCCCAATAATGATTTATTTCATATGCATTGAATGTAGCAAGCATGTCTTACAGATGAGATGAAAAAGGAAATTTCATTCAGAGGTTGGGTGGCCGAATTTGTTTAACCCGATCAAACATCCTACCCGGCTGGCCAATATTGTATCGATAAAAGAAAAATTTAGGATTTTTTACGTGACTTAATGGTGTAAGATTTAAGATTTGACTTTCAAATTCTGAATTCGAATACATGGGTGCATTTTTTATAAGAGTCTAGAACGACCGAGGGTTTTACCTGCTCCGCTTAAACTCGGATTGGATGATTTGACGTCGTGATTTCCAACATTCTAAAAAAAAAAAAAAGATTTTAACAACTCTTACTTTGTTCAAATATCTCATATGTGGTTAAAAGAGAGTGATTTTTTTTTTTTTTTTTTTTTTTTGATGTTAATCTCAATTTAAAAATAATCTAAAAGATTTTCAACATGCAAATTATGAAAATGAGTTTAAAAATTTGAGTTTTCAAAAGATGCTTGAAAATTTTGAATAATGACTGCTAAAAAAATATTGAATAAAGATAATTAAAAAATAATAAATATAATTAATTTAGATCTAGAGACTGATGAGATAAGAATAAAATATCACCACTCATTTGACTGTGTGTGAGTGTGATGATCTAACTAGTCTCGATCCTGCGACAAAAGGTTATTAATGTCAAATACTAAATTTTCTCGACCCCAATCTTATTTAAACTAACAATTATGAAAATCAATAATTATTAACTAAGTAAATTAAAGTAAAAGCAAATAAATTTAAACACTCGAAAGTAGTAAAGTAAGAAGAACCTAGGTCCACTACTTTCTCATAATACTCCTTTAATTTTTCTCCTCTCTTTATGATTTACAACTATGCTGAATTATTTGTTAGTCTCTAAGACATGCTTCCAAGATCCTAAATAAGATTTCATGTGTGAAATAATCAAGAAAGTTGCAGAATCAATTACATTGATTTGGAGAAATTTCGAAAATTTCATTCTTTGGATGAAGCTCCAAGCTTTTTGTATGTTGTTTGGTCCTTGGGTGAGTTTCCCTAACACCTCATTTGACTCTCCAAGTGCTAGCTTAGTTCTTCAAAAATTTCACACCATTTTTGAGAGAATTCGGCAATGAAGGAGAAGATAGAAGGAGAGTGAATAGTTGTGTGTTTCAAAAACTTGGTAGGTTGTGTGTTTAATGAATTTCATTTATTATGTCAACTACTTCCATCAAACTTCCAAAAGGTTTCCGTTAAGTAAAACGATTTTGACATCCATTTGCCATATTTCATAATCGAAATATGCAGCAATAGCAAGCATTATCCGAATGGATTTAATCATGGTAACGGGTGAAAAGGTCTCGTCATAATCGACACCATGTCGTTGACGATACCCTTTAGCTACAAGCCTAGCTTTGTACGTTTATATGTTGCCTTCCATGTTTGTCTTCCTTGAAGACCCATTTACAACCAATATGCTTAATGCCTTCTGGTACATCAACCAGTGTCCAAACTTGGTTGGTATACATGGAATCCATTTCGGACTTCATGGCTTCTTGCCACAAAGCGGAGTCGATACCTTGTATCGCTTCCTCACACGTAGCCGGTTTATCTTCCTCAATAAGATTAATGTCTACATGAGGTGAAATCAGAAACCCATACCTCTCAGGTTGTTTTCTGACTCTCTCCGACTTACACAGTTCTTGTGTATCAGAAGATTGTGGAACAGACTCATCCCTGATGGACTGTTTGTGTTCCGTGAGGGAGTCGGTGCCAGGAATATTATCACTCTGATTTTCATCGAAATCTACTTTCCTCTCACTTACCACTGCATTCATGAATTCATTTTCTAGGAAAACTGCATGAAGAGCAACAAATATTTTGTTCTCTTGTGGGTTGTAGAAATAATATCCTTTCGTTTCCTTAGGATAACCTACAAATAGGCTCGCTGAAAAATAAGTGTTATTTAACGGGATCCTAGCCCACTAGGAAACTAGGTTTCCCGAGTACTCAATAGAGAGTTAGAGGCTCGCCGAAAAATAGTGGGAGGCCAGTATTAGATTTGCAATTTCGTTTAATACTTGCCAAATACGCGCTTTTAAATTATTTTCATCATTATATATTTATATTAGTTGGACAAATATTTTATTGTTTTTTATTGAACAGTTGGACTGTACTCTATAACTTCATTGTAGTTGATTATATAGTCGGACTATAGTAATCATTACATTTGATTGTACCCGATATCGTTGATTGGATAGTTGGACTATTGCAATCAAGATAACTGGAAAGATTAGCGTTAGAGACATCGTCATGGGCGATAATGTCTTTAACGGCACGAATTTTCCAGATTGGGAGATGAATCTCAGGATTATCCTGGGAGCCGAGAAGTTACTTTATGTTATAGACAGACCTCTCCGTCCTGAGCTCGGACATAAGCGGGTAGTTGATCATGAGCTTTAGAAGACTCATAGTGATGACAACTCAACTGCTCAATCCGTCATGCTTGCTGCAATGACTCCTCAATTTCGTCGTCAAAACAAGGGATTGGATCCCTACAACATGATGTTGAAATTGAAGGACCTTCATAGATCTAATCTTAGATCTCAGAAGTATGAATTGCAAAAGAAGCTCTTTCGCTCACGTATGTCAGAGGGTACATCTGTCGAGCACTATGTGTCACAGATGATTGCTGAAATCGAACAACTAGGTCAGCTGGGCATAACCTTCGAGGCTGAGACTTCCATAGATTTGATCTTACAGTCTCTGCCCGACTGTTGGGGTGGGTTCATCATGAACTACAATATGATGAACCAAGAGAAGACTCTTGGAGAGTTGATGGCGATGCTGAAAGAGGCAGAGCCGGAACTTCTGAAGGGCAAAAAGCGCGATGCGCATCTTACTTCGACATCTCAGAAGTCCAAGGCTTGGCCGAAAGCTTTTGGAGGTGTGAAGAAGAAGAAGAAAAGAAAGGGCAAGGCCAAATCGTCAAAGTCTTCTGGGAAGGCAAATGACATATCCTAAGATGTCTGCCTACATTGTGGCAAATGGGGTCACTGGAAGCGTGATTGTCGTGAGTACAAGGCGCACATGAAGTAAGTGAAGGTGGGCAAGGCTCCGGCTTCATGTATGTTTGTTATTGAAATAAACATGTCTACTTCTAGTTTTGAAAATTAGATTTTTAATTCTGGATGTGGTACTCATATATATACTGATGTGCAGTATCTGCAGATTAGCAGGAGACTGACTTCAGGTGAGATTGACCTACGAGTTGGAAACGGGACGAGAGTCGTTGTTTTGGCTGTAGGGACCTATGTTTTGGAACTACCATCGAGGCATGTACTTTCATTATCAGACTGTTATTATGTACCTAGTTTGACTAGAAACATTATCTATGTATCTTGTTTGACCCAATGCGGGTATACCTTTGTATTCCTAAACACTAGGTGTTTTGTTTATAAAGATGATTTTGAGATATGTACAGCTGATGCTAATAATGGTCTTTATATTTTGAATATTAATGAATCTTAAACATATAACATGACAAAAAAGGCTCAAATTGAGTAAAACAAATGAAACTTATATATGGCATTGTCGTTTGGGACACATTAACAAGACTCGTATATCCACACTTTCGAAGAGTGGATACTTGGACGGATTTGATCCTAATTCTAATGACGTCTGCGAATCATGTTTATTAGGCAAAATGCCTAAAACGCCTTTTAGCGATAAAGGTGTACGTGCCACCGAGCTGTTAGTCCTCGTTCATAGTGACGTATGTGGGCCCATGTCTAGCTAGGATAGAGGTGGATATGAATACTTCATAACCTTTACGGATGATGCATCGCGTTACGGTTATGTGTATCTTATGAGACACAAGTCAAATTTTTTTGAGAAATTCAAAGAGTCTCGACACGATGTAGAAAAACAGACCAGCAAAAGTATTAAAACATTGCAGTCAGACCGTGGTGGAGAATACTTAAGCAATAAGTTTCTTGATTACCTGAAAGAATATGGTATTCTTTCACAATGGACTCCTCCCGGAACATCTCAATTGAACGGTGTGTCCAAACGGAGAAACTGAACTTTGTTAGACATGACAAAGCTACCAATTTCCTTATGGGGATACGCATTGAACAATGCAATACTTATTTTGAATAAGGTTCTGTCAAAGTCTGTTGGACAGACTCCATATAAAATATGGACATGAAAGAAACCGGGTTTCTCATTTCTGAATATTTGGGATGCTGGGCATATGTTAAACGTTTGGATGGTACCAAACTAGAACCCAAATCAGATAAGTGCCTATTTGTAGGTTATCCTAGGGAAACCAAAGGATATCTTAGGTTTATTTAACGGGATCCTAGCCCACTAGGAAACTAGGTTATCCTAAGTAGAAAATGAATTCATGAATGCAGTGCTAAGTGAGAGGAAAGTAGATTTCGATGAAAATCATAGTGATAATATTCCTGGCACCGACTCCCTCACGGAACACGAACAGTCCATCAGGAATGAGTCTGTTCCACAATCTTCTGATACACAAGAACCGTGTAAGTCGGAGAGAGTCAGAAAACAATCTGAGAGGTATGGGTTTCTGATTTCACCCCATGTAGACATTAATCTTATTGAGGAAGATAAACCGGCTACGTGTGAGGAAGTGATACAAGATATCGACTCTGCTTTGTGGCAAGAAGCCATGAAGTCCGAAATGGATTCCATGTATACCAACCAAGTTTGGACACTGGTTGATGTACCAGAAGACATTAAGCATATTGGTTGTAAATGGGTCTTCAAAGGAAGACAAACATGGAAGGCAACATATAAACGTACAAAGCTAGGCTTGTAGCTAAAGGGTATCGTCAACGACATGGTGTCGATTATGACGAGACCTTTTCACCTGTTGCCATGATTAAATCCATTCGGATAATGCTTGCTATTGCTGCATATTTCGATTATGAAATATGGCAAATGGATGTCAAAATCATTTTCCTTAACAGAAACCTTTTGGAGGATGTTTATATGCAACAATCTGATGGTTTTGTCGTACAAAAACATGCAAACAAGGTTTGCAAGTTAAATCGATCCATTTATGGATTGAAACAAGCATCGCGTTCTTGGAACCAACATTTTGATGAGATCATATAAGAATATGATTTCATTCAAAACGAAGATGATCCTTGTGTATATAAGAAGGTTAGTGAGAGCGCACTGACATTCATTGTCTTTTATGTTGATGATGTATTGCTTATTGGCAATGACATTCTCATGCTACAATCGGTGAAAGCTTGGCTTTCATTAAAATTCTCCATGAAAGATATGGGAGAAGCAGCCTTTATTCTGGGAATAAGGATCTACCGGGATAGATCTAGAAATCTGCTTGGACTCTCTCAGAGCTCGTACATTGACAAAGTGTTGAAGAGAATCAACATGGATCAGTCTAAGAGGGGGCCACTTCCAGTGTCACATGACGTCTCTCTATCTAAGAACATGTGTCCTAAAACTCAAGATGAGAGAGATAACATAAGTCGGATTCCTTTCGCTTATGCAGTCGGATCGATCATGTATGCCATGATATGTACACGACATGATGTCTCATATGCTTTAAGCATGTGCAGTCGCTATCAGGCCAATCCAGGTGATGGTCACTGGATTGTTGTTAAGAACATCCTTAAGTATCTTAGACGAACTAAGGATGATTTCTTAGTCTATGGAGATGAAGAACTTGAGGTGACTGGGTTCACCGACGCAAGTTTCCAAACCGATAAAGACGACTCTAAGTCGCAATCTGGGTACATATTTTGTTTGAACAATGGAGCAGTGAGCTGGAAATCTTCCAAGCAAGAGACTGTTGCCGATTCAACAACAGAAGCAAAATATATCGTTGCAGCTGAGGCAGCAAAAGAAGCAGTTTGGATCCATAAATTCCTAATTGGATTAGGAGTAGTTCCATTAGCAGCTGAGCTCATACCTTTATATTGTGACAATAACGAGGCTATAGCGCAGGCTAAGGAACCGCGGTCTCATCAACGATCCAAGCATGTACTTCGACGGTTTCATCTGATTCGTGAGATCATACATCGTGGAGATGTGAAGATCAAAAAGATCACCTCAGATGACAACATTGCAGATCCGCTGAAGAAAGCTATTTTTCAGCAAAAGTTTGAGCGACATGTACATAGTTAAGGTGTTAGATACTTGAGTGATTGGCTATGAGCCAAGTGGGTGATTGTTGGACAATTATGATCCATAGCATCACTATTTGTAAAAGACATTGTGTTTTTGTACAAATTAACTATGTGACAAAGGAATTTGCTATTTTATCATTTTGTAATTAGATTACTTGGATATATAAATTATAAAATTCCTTATGATTAGTTCCGGATTAATAAGATATGAGACAATATTAATCCACGAAAGGTTTAATCATTAAATATCCCAAGTCATAGTATTATCGAGACTGGACATCGATAATGTGGAATAGGCTAGTATTACACTTGTGCGCGTTATGGAAGCTTAACGACATAGTTCTCATATATTTAAATATTGGATACTTATGCAATGTGATAGGAGGTTCTGTTAGCCGTTGGATCGGGAACAGCTTCGCTCTGGATAGACCCATCGGAATCCCATTGGTAGTATGACTATGTGTCTATGGGAATCTGAATCAGGGTAGGTGTATGTGGTCTTAACCTGAGACTTGCATCGCTAATACTTGTGACAATCAGTATACTTTAGTTTTGGTCGTCAGGAGCTTTAACAGGTTCTGTGTATGCCTCTTCTGGGTATACTGAGAATCGTAGTGTATTGGGTGTGATGTCAAGATAGAAGTATCACTTCAGTCATATGGAGATGATGATCACGCAGGGATACAAAACTAGTACTCTTAAATGCTGCAGCTATCGGGATAGTATGACTAGGTCATGATTATCCAATTACAGAGACTAGTTGCTAGTGATCCGATATATGCTTCGTACGGGGCAGACACAATTCCAGCCCTAGGCCTAGCATGTGACATCCGATACTGGATCGTATTACGCAATACATAGTATACTATGCCTGATACAGATTATATATTCTTCGTTGAATATTTCTAGAGAATTGGGTAGTGTTGGACAATTATGACCCATATCGTCACTATTTGTAAAAGACATTGTGGTTTTTGTACAAATTAACTATGTGACAATGGAAATTACATTTTATCATTTTGTAATTTGATTATTTAAATATATAAATGATAAAAGTCCTTATGATTAGTTCCGGATTATAAGATATGAGACAATATCAATCCATAAAGGTTTAATCATTAAATATCACTAGTCGTAGTATTATCGAGACTGGACATCGATAATGCAGAATAGACTATTATTGCACTTGTGCGTGTTATGGAAGCGTAACATCATAGTTCTTATATATTTAAGTATTGGATACTTATACAAGTGTGATAGGAGGTTGTGTTTACCGATGGTACGGAAACAGCTTTGCTCTGGATAGACCCCGCGGAATACCATTGGTAGTATGACTATGTGTCTATGGGAATCCGCTTCAGGGTAGGTGTATTTGGTCTTAACCTGAGACTTACATCGCTAGTACTTACGACAATCAATACGCTTTGGTTTTGGTCGTCTGGGACTTTAACAGGTTCTGTGTATGCCTTTTCTGGGTTTATTGAGAATCGTAGTGTATTGGGTGTGATGTCAAGATGGAAGTATCACTTCAGTCATATGGAGATGATCATCACGCAGGGATACATAACTGGTACTCTAATGTGTTGCAACCATCGGGATAATATGACAAGGTTATGATTATCCGATTAAAGAGACTAGTTGTTTGTGATCCGATATATGCTTCGTACGGGGCAGACACTATTCCAGCCCCAGGCCTTGCATGTGACATCCGATACTGGATCATAATACGCAATACTACGCCTGACATGGATTATATATTCCTTTAAGAATATTTCTGGAGAATTGGATAGGCACGGTGCTTTGCTAGAAGCCAACTATGTCTCGTAAATCAGTAAGAACGTAGTTCGAGGTACTCACGTGTTCGGATAGTCCGACGACCGGATTTACTGCCAACATATCCATGGATCTCATGGGTCGCTTCCCGAAGATTCACCGATGACGTATGATTCGAACATAATTATTCTAGGATTAATTACGGAGATATTTTATCTGGGATAAAATACTATTAGAAGAGATAGAACGATTAATTTGGAATTAATCGATAAAATAATATATTCGATATATTAAATGGAATTAGATTTCATAACGGAATTAAAATTGGATTTTAAATTGGGCGACGTGAATAGTAATTTTGCTAGGCATAATTATTTAATTTGATTTGATTTAATTACGTCGCAACGGAAAATTCGTTAATTTGGATTTTGAATTTAGTGGGGCCCACAAGTCACATCGCAAGTCACATCGCAAGTCACTTTAGTGATGGAAGTCATGTCACCTTTTTGTGATTGACATCTAGTCACTATTGGTGATGGGAGTAGTTGGAAGATTTAATTGTTTTTTCCCTCAAATTTTTGGTAAAGCCTTTTTGGAAAAGGATATACCATTTTTGCCTTTGACTTTTCAAGACTTGTATTTTGTTTTAGAAACAAAACAAAGGAAAAACAAAAACTCTCTCTTTCTTTCTCACCTTGGCCGAATACTACAAGGATTATTGGGGAAATTTTGTTGCAAAATTTCTCCATTGCTAGCACACAAAGATTCATACTATGTGATAGGGAAACCAATCCCAAGAGCTTGGAATCCATCTCAAAGCTTGAAACTTAGACATCATCTTCAAAGAGAAAACTTGGAGACTTTCAAAGGGAGCAAATTTTTGTTCTACACACACCCTACAATCCGATCAAAGTGAGTATATTTCTGCTATTCTCCTTTACGTATTCACACTATTTTATGCTTGGATTGATCTTGGGATGACTTTAGAAACCCAACAGGTAGGCACGATGCTTTTCTAGAAGCCAACCATGTCTTGTAAAAGGGTAGGAACGTGGTACGGGATACGCACGTGTTCGGATAGTCCGATGACTGTATTTACTGCCAACATATCCATGGATCTCTTAGGTCGCTTCCCAAAGATTCACCGATGACATTTGACTCGAACAGAATTAATATGAGATTAATTATGAGAGATAAAATTAATCTGGGATTAATTACGGTAAGAATTTATCTGGGAATAAATTCGTATAGAAGAGAGAACGCGATTAATTTGAAATTAATCGGTAAAATAAATTTAATAGTTAAAATGGATTTTTCTATTTAATTTATTTATTTGGGCTAAAATAATATATCGGATATTGATGAGTGGTAAATGTATCACTATTTTCCACTCATTTGACCTAATATTTTGTATAGATTTTTGAGTTTTGTGAACATTTTGATGTGTTTTGGGTTATTTTGTAGTTAAATAAAGTTTCAGCACATACTGGAGGTGATTTGGGGCCAAAATAGTGAAAAAGACAGCAAATGGCAAAATCATCATTTGGCGCGTCGCGCCGCGCTCCACGTGTCGCGATGCCTAACGTGCGCTGCAGCTATGCTAACGTGCGCCGGGACACGTGGACCAATCAGAGGGATTTTACTAAAATACATCGGACGCTAACGTGCGCCGAATCTGCTAACGTGTGCCTGCCACGTGTCAACATCACAACCGATCATGCTAACGTGCATCGTGCAATGTGTCACCATCATATGCTGCCGATAATCATCATCGACACTAAAATACCCTGCCACGTGTCAACATCTCAGCGAATCATGCTAACGTGCGCTGGGACACATGTCGCCATCACATTCTGCCGACACTAATAATTCAACCGCCAACGTAATAGTGACATGTGTCATGATCTCGTGAAGCCAATCTGATACGTGTCAATGATCTAAGCACATCGCGACGCGTGAGGAGCTCGCGTCGCGACGCGCAGGGCCTATCAACGCTTATAAATTCAGCTCGAAATTTCAGTTTCAGATGTACCTTCCCCTCAGTAATCCTCTGAATAAATAAGGAGTTTGTATATAGTTTTCTTTTAATTTCAGTTTTGTAATTAATTTTAGTTACTTTCTGTAATAATAATTTACTTTCTTTACTTTTTCAGTTTTTACTATTCAGCAATGAGGAGGTAACTTCCCACTGTTATGGTGAAAGGTAAAACTTTTATTACTGCTATTTAGATTAATCTCTCTTAATTATAATATATTCACTATTTAAAATTTGACTTAACAAGGATACCGCTATATTGGTCGGTTGGTAATCAATTATAAACTGGTTTTAACCTGACTAAGCATGGATACCGTCTGGTTGGTCGGTTGGTAAATACCGCCTATATGGCTGGTTTATGGACAAATAATGATACTGCCTTTATGGTCGGTTGGACTTAATTTGACTTAATCAGGTTACCGCCTATATGCTGGTTGGTAATATAACACAAGTTAATATATTATATTAAGGGAGATATCTAAAATAGTAGTTATAAAAGTAGATCCTCTAGCCCTATCATTTTCTTTTATTGTATTTTTCTTTATTTACTTTCCAGCATTTTACTTTTCAATATTTTACTTTATGTCTTTTATTTTTAAGTTTTTACTAGCCCTAGTTATGTGTCGTAACTAAGTTAATTATCTGGGGTTGTGATGAATTCCAATATCACCGGTTTATAATTGGTTATTTTATAGTTTGGGTAATATAAATGTTTACTTATTAAGTCTTAAGCTTAATGCTTCTTGTTAACTGGCCATTAATAAAATTTATCTGGTAAACTTAAAATAAACTTGACAAAGGAAATTTAGGTTTTAGCCCTAGACTTAATAGCCCACGATCTTCCTTGAGGATAGATAACCCTTTAACAGATTTCCTTACATGATAGACATATACCTGTCGGGCGGGGGTAGCCATAATTGGAACTTAATCTTAATAAATCAAGGTAATTTGGTTGACATAGACATATAGTTCAATTGGGTTATATTTGGTATTTGCATCTGACCATCGACAGAGGCTTTTGTATAATTTCGTGTTCCAGGTTAGTAAACCGATATATTACACAAGCATGAAATTATCACTTCATCTTTAAAAAGATACTGGAAGAAATCACAACCCTGGATAGTTTTATAAATTTGAATTTTCCTCAACCTACTTTCTCGTAATTTTATTTACTTGTTTTTAAGTTTAAAGTCATCACACAGTCAATCAATCAATCTGTTAGATACTAGTAATCATTTGGCCTCATAAAAATTAATAGCTTAGGTTTTAAGTTCTCGTGAGATCGATACTTTTTATACTACTTGAACAATACGTGCCCTTGCGTTATACGCGTGTGATTTCACACCGGTCAAGTTTTTGGCGCCGTTGTCGGGGACTTATTTATCTTTCACTATTAGTTTTGAGGTTAGATACCTTTACTTGTATCAAATTTTCTATTTTCTTATTATTTTTGTTTTCTTGTGTTTCAGGTTCTCAGAAACTACATGAGATGAACCAGAAGCTTTGAACTCCTACCGCTTGACCCAGAAATTGAAAGAACCATCAGACAGTTGAGAAGGGAAAGGCGAGAAGGCCAAGAAGCTTTAGTCAACATGGAACCTGAACCTTTGGAAGTTGCACCACCAATACCCATTCGAGACAAAAACATTCCGGTGGTCGACAACTTCATTTCATGTATTGTACTTCCTCATTTACCAGCAAACGCATGTGACATCAAAACATGCATTCAGATGATTCAGCAGTCAGTGTAGTTTAGGGGGAATGCAACTGAAGATCCTAATACCCACATCAGCAATTTCCTGGAAGTTTGCGGCACTTTCAATTACAACCGAGGAGCTGAAGAAGCAATGAGACTCTGGGTTTTTCCATATTCCTTGAAAGACAGAGCAAAAGTTTGACTACATTCACTACCAGCTGGTTCCATTACAACTTGGAACACTATAGCCACCAAATTCCTTGCAAAGTATTTTCCACCAGCCAGACAGCAAAACTGAGGAATGACATCACATCATTTGCACAACATGACTCGGAAACTCTCTACGAAGCTTGGGAAAGGTACAAAGATTTGCTCCGGAAATGTCCTCACCATGAGATTCCAAAATGGCTTCAAGTCTAAACCTTCTATAATGGACTTTCGGGACAGATGAGAACCACAATTGATGCTGCTGCTGGAGGAGCTTTGATGGCAAAAGGAGAAGATCAAGCCTGGGACCTAATCAAGAAATGGCTAACAACAATTCATTGTGGCCAACAGAAATGAGCATGATTCAAAGAATTGCTGGAATTTATGAAGTTGGAGCCAATACAGCAGTCAACACCAAGCTGGATCAGATATGCAAATTCATGTAGACTCTCAGCACTGGATCCACAAGTTCACCATATGGAGGAGCACCAGAACCAAACCAACTTGAAGAGACTGTGAATTATGTCAACAATTTCAACAGACAGGGGAACAATCCATATTCCAACACCTACAACCCAGGATGGAGGAATCATCCCAATTTTTCATGGAGCAACAATTCAGGGCAAAAGAACTATCCACCACCTGAATTCCAGCAACAGAACTTTGGCCAAAGTTTGAAAAAGAACCAGAAATGAAAGAAGGATTGCAGAAATGTTCAAAAAGCAACAAGCAGCATATGATGTTATTTTTCAAAGCCAATCTGCTTCCATCAAGGCATTGGAAAATCAAATTGGATAATTGGCCAATGCCCAGAGTTACAGATCGCCAGGGAATCTTCCCAGCAACACAAAACCAAATCCAAGGAACCAAGGGAAGGAACAATGTCAAGCCATTACCTTGAAAAGCGGCACTGAGACAACAAAGATGTTGGAATCAAGGCAACTATTGAAGAAATTCCAAAAGATGCAGTCCCACAGATGGAGGAAAAGAAGCAAAGGAAAAAGAAGAAAATGAAAAAGATCAAATCACTCCACCTCCACCTTTTCCACAGCGACTTCAGAAAAACAAGTTGGACAAGTAATTTGCACGATTCCTGGAGGTGTTAAAAAAGCTACACATCAACATCCCATTTGCAGAAGCCTTGGAAGAAATGACCAGCTACGTCAAATTCATGAAAGACATTCTTTCACGAAAATGGAGATTGGGAGATTACGAGACAGTAGCATTGACGGAAGAGTGAAGTACCATCATTCAGAGGAAACTTCCCCCGAAGTTGAAATATCCTGGCAGTTTTACTGTCCCGTGCACCATTGGAGAACACTACATCGGTAAGGTTTTATGTGATTTAGGTGCAAGTGTTATTTTGATGCCTTTTTCTATTTACAGGAAACTGCAAATTTGAGAAGCAATGCCTACCTCAGTCTCGCTGCAACTTGCTAATCGAACACTCGTATTTTCGAGAGGAGTGGTTGAAGATGTTCTGGTCAAAGTTGATAAACTCATTCTCCCAGTAGATTTCATTATTCTTGACATAGAGGAAGACAAAGATGTTCCTATCTTTCTTGGGAGACCATTCTTGGCTACAGGTAGAACTGTGATTGATGTCCAAAAAAAAGAACTAACCATGAAAGTGCAGGACCAAGAAGTTACCTTCAATGTTTTCAAAGCCATGAAATTCTCGAGTGATGAAAAAGAGGAAGAATGTTTCAGAATTGATGTTGTTGATAGTATTGTTCAGGATATTGATACAACTCCCACGGACAAACTTGAAGCTTGCATCACCAACATGACTGACAGCGAGCTAGATGCTGAAATTCTGGAATGTATCAACTATCTGGACAAGCCGTTCCGCTTCAAATCAACACCACTAGTTGAAACTCTGGAACTCCCGAAGAAAGATCGAATCAAGCCTTCAATTGAAAAACCACCACAGCTGGAGCTGAAGCTACTTCCGAGCCATCTCAGGTATGCATTCCTTGGAAACTCTTCTGAATTACCTGTTATTATTTCTTCTTCACTAACATTGGAGCCGAAAGAAAAGTTGATGAGAGTGTTACGAGAACACAAAAGAGCCATTGGTTCGACTATAGCAGACATTCGAGGCATTAGTCCATCATTTTGCTTGCACAACATTCTGATGAATAATGAGTATAAACCCACAGTGGAGCATCAACGAAGACTAAATCTAATCATGAAGGAGGTCGTGAAAAAAGAAATCATCAAATGGTTGGATTCTGACATCATTTACCCCATCTCAGACAGCACTTGGGTGAGTCATATGCATTGTGTACCAAAGAAATGAGGAATAACTGTAGTCATAAATGAAAAGAATGAGCTAATTCCAACAAGAACTGTGACTGGAAACTGAACAAAGCAACAATGAAAGACCATTTTCCGCTGCCATTCATTGATCAGATGCTAGACAGACTGGCGAGACATGAGTTCTATTGCTTTCTGGACAGATATTCGGGGTACAATCAGATTTCCATCGCACCAGAAGATCAGTAGAAAACCACATTTACATGTCCGTATGGTACTTTTGCTTTCCGCAGGATGCCATTTGGATTATGTAATGCCCCTGCCACATTTCAGCGTTGCATGATGGCCATCTTCTCAGACATGCTGGAGCAGAGTATGAAGGTTTTTATGGATGACTTCTATGTGTTTGGAGACTTTTTTGACCACTGCTTGCAAAATATGGAACATGTGTTATAAAGGTGCGAAGATACCAACCTGGTACTCAATTGGGAGAAATGCCACTTCATGGTGCATGAAGGCATCGTTCTTGGACATAGGATCTCATAAAATGGGATCGAGGTAGACAAAGAAAAGATTGAAACAATTGAAAAATTACCTCTGCCAACATCAGTCAAGGGGATTCGGAGCTTTCTCGGACATGCAGGTTTTTACAGGAAATTTATCAAAGACTTCTCAAAGATTGCTAAACCTCTGTGCAATCTTCTGGAGAAGGATGTTCCTTTCAATTTCACCAAAGAATGCCATGAAGCTTTTGAGATCCTAAAACAGAAGCTGGTTTCTGCTCCCATCATTGTAGCACCAGACTGAACCTTCCATTTGAGGTAATGTGTGACGCTAGTGATTTTGCTGTAGGTGCAGTTTTGGGACAACGCAAAGCAAAGATTTTCCACACAATTTACTACTCTAGCAGAACTTTGAATGAAGCTCAACTCAACTACACAACCACTGAAAAAGAGTTACTCGCAGTTGTGTTCGTTTTTGATAGATTCCGAACCTATCTGCTGGGTCCCAAAGTGGTGGTCTACACAAATCATTCAGCAATCAAATACTTGATCACGAAGAAAGATGCTAAACCCATATTGATCCATTGGATACTTATTCTGTAAGAATTTGACGTGGAGATCAGAGACAGGAAAGGAACAGAAAACCAGATGGCATATCACTTGTCGAGGCTCGAGAATGGAAAAATAGCTGGCAAAGAACTGACAATCAAAGAAACTTTTCCAGATGAACAGCTATTTGCCATGAAACAAAATGATGCTCCTTGGTATGCTGACTATGTCAATTACACAGTCTCGGGAAAATGGCTGTTGGAATGGACAACTCAGCAACGAAATAAGTTCTTTAAAGAAGTCAAACATTATATTTGGGATGAGCCGTACCGGTTCAAATGATGTGCTGATCAATTATTGAGACGGTGTGTTCCACAGGAGGAGGTCAACAGTGTTCTTCAACATTTTCATTTATCACCATATGGCGGACACTTCAGCGGAAACAAAACTGCAGCCAAAGTCCTACAATCAGGTTTGTTCTGGCCCACTCTTTTTAAAGATGCTTACTTGTTTTCTCTTCAATGTGACAGGTGCCAGAGAACAAGAAATATTTCAAGAAGAAATGAAGGACCTCTGCAAAATATTCTGGAAGTGGAGATATTCGATGTGTGGGGTATTGATTTTATGGGACCCTTTGTGTCATCGTTCGGAAACCTGTACATATTGGTTACTGTAGACTACGTCTCCAAATGGGTTGAAGCAATTACACTGCCATCAATGATTCTAAAGTGGTGATCAAATTCCTTAAAAAGAATATTTTCACTCACTTCAGAATACCTCGGGCTATTATCAGTGATGGTGGCACACATTTCTACAACAAATATTCGATGCGCTCCTATCCAAATAGGGAGTTACTCATAAAGTTGTCACTGCCTACCATCCTCAGTTAAATGGACAGGTTGAAGTTTCAAACAGAGAGATCAAAAGAATCTTGGAAAGAACCGTCAGATCACAATGAGGGACTGGTCTACAAAAATGGATGACGCATTATGGGCCTATCGGATAGCTTACAAGACACCCATTGGTATGTCCCCATATCGTATGGTGTTTGGGAAAGCATGACATCTGCCAGTTGAGCTTGAACACAAGGCGTACTGGGCACTGAAGAAGTTGAATCTTGATCCACAAGCTGCATGAGAGAAACAACTTCACCAACTCAACGAATTGGAGGAGTTTTATCTACAGGCTTATGAGAATGCCAGATTATACAAAGAAAAAGACCAAGAAATGGCATGACCGAAAAATTGCGCATACAATTGGAACCAATGCAGCAGGTGTTGTTGTACAATTCAAGGTTAAAATTTTTCCCTGGAAAGTTGAAATCAAGGTGGTCAGGTCCATTTGTGATCACTCAGGTTTTACCATATGGAGTTGTTGAGTTACTTGATCCCAACACCAATGAAACATTCAAGGTTAACAGTCAGTGTGTCAAGCACTACTGGGAAGAATCAATTGAGCGACAAAAAGAAAGTGTCACACTTTCAGATCCAGCCTAACGTTCGAGAAGTCACATCTAGCTGACGACGTTAAACTTAGTGCTCACAGGGAGGTAACCCATGCAATTTGTGTATATATTGTGATCTGGTGTGTTTTAATTTTGTGTGTTTAATTTTTGCAGGTCAAGTCATTTCACGATGGATGAAGCTCTCGCAAATCTTCACAAGCAATTTCCTTCTCTCCCTAAAAAATCTCTTATGAAAGTTTACAAAGTTCGCTTGGAACGGATGAGACTACTGATGATCAAAGGTATTCCAACTGACATTCGTTGGATTATTGAAGCACGGGTTCGATTGGCAGGTGAGTCTTCTGACTCTTTTATTTCACATCTGTCTGGTTTAGGAAGAAACACATATGCTAAAAAGAGAAGAGCTAAAAGAATGGGTGTATGCTATAAATATGCTCGCATGTTTTTTTATACTCGTTGTCGTTCTTTAGAAATAGTGTCTGATAACCGTGAAGATAAGATTAATTTCATTAGGGATGACTTGAGTAAGAAGTCTTTGGATGACATATCTAAAACTCTTGAGACGCATCCCAGTGGATATGTGTATCACGAAATTCGCGTGTTATATACACAATTCCAAAGAGAAAGACAACAGTTAAGTCTGGGAATCTGACTCAAAAAGACCTGTTTGCCAATTTTTAGAAAATTGGATGGGAATCTTGTCCCTGACGCATAGACGTCAATCAAGCCGTAAATTATTGTAAATATTATATTCTTTTCTTTTCCTAATAATTGTGATTTGTTTTGTGTTTTCTTTTATTTTCTCCGACATGATCCAAACCCTTTTTGACCTTTCATGATTTACTGTTTTGCTACTGATCGTTCTTTGGAAGATACTAGTGCTATTATTACTAACCCTTTTCAGGTGTTATAAATTCGACTCATCTTTGCACTTTTGAAGGCATCCAGATTTGAGAAAAGAAACATACATAAAATGGAAGCTACTTCAAGAAGACGAGTTGTAAATATCGTGTATTTTGTGGTACTAGTGTTGGTACTAAGCCACAATATGTAGCAGCAGCACAAGATTGTTGGATGAGTCATAGTTGAGAAGAATATGCACCTAGTATATGGCGGAGGCAGTCTTGGACTAATGAGGATCGTTTCAAAGGCCGTACAGGATGGAGGCAGTCAAGTTCTGGGAATCATCCCAAAACCCTTGGCATAGGCAGATCTTATAGGATCATCAAACGGAGAAGAACTGATCGTGCCAGGTATTTCTGAACGACTGGTGGAATGATTAACCGTGTTGATGCTTTATTTGCTTTGCCATGTGGTTTGGGTACGTTGGAGGAGATTTTTACAGTGCTATCTTGGGCAAACTTGAACATACACCAGAAACAAATGGGATTGTTTAACTCAGAAGGATTTATGATTTTCTTTGTGTATTTCTTGATGATGCCTGGAGAAATGGATTCGTGTCAAAACCTTTAAAAGAACTCCTCTTCACTGTCAGAACTGCCCATGATTTAATTGACCAAATCTTAGCCTATGAACCACAAATTGACCTATCATTTCCAAGATAAAATGGTCCGATGATGATCGTGGTAAGAAGCGTCGAATAAATCTGGATCTTAACCTTTAAATTTCCCATTTAGATGTAGAATTTCAGCTAACCATGTACTATCTTCTAAACTCTTCTTCTACTGTTTAAGACATTGGGGGACAATGTCTCATTTAGGTTTGGGGGTGGGGAATAGTTGATTAGTATCTTGTTTGTATTTTGTTTTTATTTTTAGTCCAAAAATTTTCGAAAAATACAAAAATTGAAAAATTTTACAAAAAAATCAAAAAAAATATTTTGTGTTTTTTTGTTTTTAATTTGATTAATCGGGTGAAATTGGTGTGAGATATCTGTTGTAAGGAGTTTCCACTCCTGAGATGTATCTCAAACATATTTCGGAACAAGTTAATTTTTGTTTATTTCCTTTTGAATTATTTAATTTGTAAATTCTCCATAAAATTGACTAAAAATGGATCTTCATATGCTCAGTTGACAGGTATTATTAACGTGCATGGTAACATACGGACATGAGCTGTAATTGAAAAGCTTGTAATATTCAGTGCTATAGTTTAATTGGAGGAAGCATCTCAAAAAGCGATGGGATATAAAAAAAACCTGTCTGAGATCCGAGTTATTAAGTCCGTAGGGGTGTTTTAACACCTAGTGCCCTAAAGCCAACTGTTTTGGGAGTCACTGGCCCAAAGCTCGCTACATGGATCAAGGATGTTGCAAAAATATATATATCTGAAGTCTGAGTAATTAAGTTCGTAGGGGTGTCTTAACACCTACTGCCCTAAAGCCAACTGGTTTGGGAGTCACTGACCCAAAGCTCGCTACATAGACAAAAGATATTGTATATAAATAAAAAAAATCAAAAATAAAGAAAAAATCAGAAAAAAATATTCATTGCTGCAAAAATGTGTGAATTCTGATAAAACTTTAGGACAAAAATATTACTCTCTTCTTAACTGCACTTGTGACTATTGTGGGCAAAATGAGTTGATTAATATTTGTTGGCTGTGTATATGAAGAATGGTAAATACAATCGGAGAATTTATTTATTCGGTAATTTAGAAAGAAAGAAAACAACTAGTAACTTGGAGTAGAAGTTTCACCTGATTAGTCACTAACTTCTTTATTCTCTTTTCTCTTGTCTTTTTGTTTTTGTGTGCATTAGTTTTACTATCTTTTTACTTTTGTAAAATATTTGTGGTCACGAGACTACAACTCATCCACTAGGGACACCTAGGGGTTTAAAGGCTTGTTGCATACGCTAAATGCAACCGTGATCCCTACGAAAGTGGCTTAAGCGTTATTTTATTTTTATGTTATTTTATTTTGTTTTTTGCTCGAAGACTACCAAAATGTTAGGTTTTGGGGTGTGATGAGTGATAAATGTATCACTATTTCCCACCCATTTGACCTAATATTTTGTATAAATTTTTGAGTTTTGTGAATATTTTGATGTGTTTTGTGTTATTTTGTAGTTAAATAAAGTTTCAGGACATACTGGAGGTGATTTGGGGCCAAAACAGTGAAAAAAAGACACAATGGTAAAATCGTCATTTGGCGTGTCGCGCCGCGCTCTCCACGCGTCGCGACGCCTAACGTGCGCCGCAGCTACGCTAACATGCGCCGGGACACGTGGACCAATCAGAGGGATTTTGCTAAAATACATCGGACGCTAACGTGCGCTGAATCTGCTAACGTGTGTCTGCCACGTGTCAACATCACAACCGATCATGCTAACATGCATCGTGCCACGTGTCACCATCATATGCTCCGATAATCATCATCGACGCTAAAATACGCGTGTCACGTGTCAACATCTCAGCGAATCACGCTAACATGCGTCGGGACATTTGTCGCCATCACATGCTTCCGACACTAATAATTCAGCCGCCGACGTAAGAGTGACATGTGTCATGATCTCGTGAAGCCAATCTGATACGTGTCAATGATCTACGCGCGTCGCGACGCGTGAGGAGCTCGCGTCGTGACGCGCAGGGCCTATCAACGCTTATAAATTCAGCTCAAAATTTTAGTTTCAAATGTACCTTCCTCTTTGTAATCCTCTGAGTAAATAAGGAGTTTGTAACTAGTTTTCTTTTAATTTCAGTTTTTTAATTAATTTTAGTTACTTTCTCTGTAATAATAATTTACTTTCTTTATTTTTTCAGTTTTTACTATTCAACAATGAGGATGTAACTTCCCCCTACTAGGGTGAAAGGTAAAACTTTTATTACTGCTATTTAGATTAATCTCCATTAATTATAATATATTCATTATTTAAAATTTGACTTAACAAGGATACCGCTATATTGGTCGGTTGATAATCAATTATAAATTGGTTTTAACCTGACTAAGCATGAATACCGCCTGGTTGGTCGGTTGGTAATTACCGCCTATATGGCTGGTTTATGGAAAAAAATAATGATAGCGCCTTTATGGTCGATTGGACTTAATTTGACTTAATCAGGTTACCGCCTATATGGCTGGTTGGTAATATAACACAAGTTAATATATTTTATTAAGGGAGATATCTAAAATAGTAGTGATAAAAGTAGATCCTCTAGCCATAGCATTTTCTTTTATTGTATTTTTCTTTATTTACTTTCCAGCATTTTACTTTTCAATATTTTACTTCATGTCTTTTATTTTTAAGTTTTTACTAGCCCTAATTATGTGTCGTAACTAAGTTAATTATCTGGGGTTGTGATGAATTCCAATATCACCGGTTTATAAGAGGTTATTTATAGTTTGGGTAATATAAAGGTTTACTTATTAAGTCTTAAGCTTAATGTTTATTGTTAACTGGCTATTAATAAGATTGATCCGGTAAACTTAAAATAAACTTGACAAATGAATTTTAGGTTTTAGCCCTAGACTAATAGCCCACGATCTTCCTTGAGGATAGATAACCCTTAACAGATTTCCTTATAGGATAGACATATACATGTCGGGCGGGGGTAGCCATAATTGGAATTTAATCTTAATAAATCCAGGTAATTTGGTTGACATAGACATATAGTTCAATTCGGTTATACTGGGTATTTGCATCTGACCATCGACAGAGGCTTTTGCATAATTTCGTGTTCTAGGTTAGTAAACCGATATATTACACAAACATGAAATAATCACTTCATCTTTAAGAAGATATTGGAAGAAATCACAACCCTGGATAGTTTTATAAATTTGAATTTTCCTCGACCTACTTTCGTGCAATTTTATTTACATGTTTTTAAGTTTAAAGTCATCACCCAGTCAATCAATCAATCTGTTAGATACTAGTAATCATTTGGCATCATAAAAATTAATATCTTAGGTTTTAAGTCCTCGTTGGATTGATACTTTTTATACTATTGAACAATATGTGCGCTTGCGTTATACGCGTGTGATTTCGCACCGGTCAGATATATTAATTGAAATTGGATTTCAATACGGAATTAAAATTGGATTTTAATTCAAGCGAACGAAATTAATTCGTAAGCGACTATCGTAATAATTTTACAAGGTATTATTATTTAATTAAATTGGATTTAATTACGTCGCGACGGGAAATTCGTTTAATCGGATTAAGCGAACCCGAGCCCAAAATGTGTTGTGTAAGCCAACTTGAATTTTGAATTCAAAGTGGTGGGACCCACTAACTTACATCAACTTGTGACAAGTGTGATAGAAGTAGTTGGATGCATTTAATGCAATCTTTTACACAACTAAAGCTTCTTGAACAAGTTTTGTATCACATCACAACTTGTGAGGCTAACTTTTGGTATTAGTTTTTGGAAAACAAATATATCAAACACAACTCTTTCTTCTCCCTCCTCCTTGGCCGAGTGCCTTCTTCTCTATTTGAAAGTTTTTTTGCAAAATTTTCAAGCTTGCTAGCACACTGGAGTTGATTAAGGTGATATGGAAACTCACAATTGGGTTGGAAACACTCAACACAAAGCTTGGAGCTTCCATACATCAAAGAAAGTTTTGAACTTCAACCAATCAATGTAAGTTCTTTCCGCAAACTTACTTATTCTATTCACACACAAATCACGATTTAGAGACCTTGGGCATGTCTAGAACACTAACAGATAAACCATAAAACAATTCTAGTATACGACACGTACCGGTCTCACGGGTTTACTAACCGACCAGATATGTAAACCTTGACCATGAATATTTAAAAAATGAATTATATTGTGATATTTCTCAGTAACAATTGCAGCGCTTTTGCAATTATGTCAAACTATTCATTCTATGGTCATTTACGCCTTTACCATATATAAGATTATATTGATGAAAATTACTTAATTTTATTCATAATAAAATATAATGTACATCGTATTTACAATAAATACAATAAAATTTGACGCGCCTAGCACCAACTCCAACATGATGTTGCCCTTAGACTCCATAGTCTTGTAGCTGGCCTTCTCGGACTTCATGTTGTCCTTTTTGATCCTCAATCAAACTCCAAGGTCTTCAAGACTCATCTATTTCTTTTTGTGTTTCAGATAGCTCATGAAGTCCTTCCATGATGTAGGCAACTTTTCAATGATTATGGAAACTTGAAACGTCTCGCAGAGTTTCATTCCCTCATCCAATATTTCATGAATGATTAACTGAATTTCACCCAACTAAGACATCACCGTCCTTGTATCTACCATCTTGTAGTCCAGGAACCTACCTACGATAAATTTCTTCTATCCGGCATCCTCGATTTTGTATTTCTTCTCGAGAGATTCCCAATAAATCTTCGCAGAAGTCATGTCTTTGTACACATTGTACAGGGTATTGTCAAGTCCTCCCAAGAGGTAGTTATTGCACAAGAAGTCGTCTGGCGATCATGTCTCTTCTCGCAGTTGGTTGGCTGTTTCCGTTTCTCCTTCCACATAACTCGGAGGATCTTTGAGGTACTTAGCCAACTGCAGTGTTTTCAGATAGAATAACATTTTGCTCTGCCATTGTTTAAAGTTTGCTCCACCAAACTTTTTCGGTTTCTCCCTATGAGCGACAGGTACTGTGATATTTCCACTAGTCATGTGTAACTGGAGAAATCAACAGTAATCAATAAGTTTACAAAAGACAAATTACACAACGATCAAACGTATGATCTTGTTTAAGTGATATACTAAGAGTCCACTCGTTGTTATATTGGACAGTATACCAAATAACACAAGTCCTTGAATTTACGACTAATGTTTCTTATGATAAATGAATAAAGGAATATTCCCAAATGACGAGGGGGTCCGGAGTAACCACTTAAATCCATGCCCACTTAGGCTCTTATCACCCTGTTGACAGAATATCCTTTAACACTTTCTCAATAGAAAATCTTAGACATTCAAACTTAGTATTACACTTTAATTCACAATACAATAATAAATATGTGTAAATTTGAATGTGTATATGTATAAGTCAATCAAGCTTGGACGGAATTATTTGTATAAAGTTATACTTTTAATTCTCAGCCAAGTATGCAACACATAATTAATTTTCAATTTTATCACTATGTGTATGCTTGTGATAATTGAATTCCCTAATATTAACTTAAACCTATACTACCAAGTTTATAATAATACAATATATGATTTTACCGAGTTAACATTATTGTATATATGTTATACATGTATATCATATGGTATTATTAATTAATTTAAGTCTATGTTATTATTTTTGAATCAAAAATAATTCCAAGATTAATTTCGTTAGTGTCACGTTCGTTAATCCATTCGAACGAAACTTTCCAGTGAGTTCATGTTCGTGTAGCGTTCGTAAACATGTTCGAACGAAGTTTTCCAGAGAGTTCGCGTTCGTGGTGCGTTCATAAACACGTCGAACGAAATTTTCCAGAGAGTTCACGTTCGTGGTGAGTTCGTAAACGCGTTCGAACGTTCTTTTATAGAAGACTAGCGTTCGAGTTGCGTTTGAAGACGCGTTCGAATGAAACTGAATAAAATAAAATTTTTGCCTAAACGTTCGTCGGGCGTTCGAACGCCCATACTTATTTTTCATGCACATAACACATTTTCCAGAAAATTGATAATTAAAACATGTAAAATTTCATCTAACAAAACTTAAAATGTAATAAGTTCTTAAGATTGTTGGAGAATATGTGTCTTTAAACGAAATTAATATGTATCAATCAACTTAAAACATTCACTTACATGCATCAATTTAACATGCATTAATCAATTAACTTAATTAAAAAAAAAAATAGAACTTAACCCATGAAACTTAGAAAAACCTGGAGAAATTGAAGATGATGAAACAGAATCCAAGTCGAGTTGTCTATGTCCTTAAGAATTTATTAGCCTCGCCTCGGTGCTCAACGGATGGTTTTGTGGTTAACGTTCTCTCAGGATTACTTGGATACTTCTTGTAGAAGGGGCACTCCTCTCACAAGAACTTGAACAATGAATAGGGAGTAAACTTCTCTCTTTTCTAAATGACTTTCTATGCAATGGTAGACTTGTATGATTTTTCTATATTTTAAGAATGAACCCAATGCCCTTTTATATATGCATGGAAGGGTGTCTTTGAGGAAACCCTTTAGCTTGTGGTATAACCCTCTTTAGTGGTAGTCTTTAAATTTACTACCATCACTCTCCAAAAGGAAACATCTTTTAAAAGAAAATGAAATGAGAAAATCATTGTCACTTTCAAATTCAAATATTATTTGTATAAAACAAAAAACAGGGAAACTGCTGCATAAGATGGAGATTTGGGAAAAGTGGACACTAGTGGAGAAGTAAACATGGAGACCACAATAACACCTGATGATGTTATAAGGGTAGGGGGGATTTGGAGCAAGAGATGATATCAGTAGTCTAGACTCTAGAATCTAGATAGATATGTTGCTTGGTTGATATCGATAAGATCTTTTCTCAAGGAAATAACAGAAACACCTCTCATACTCTAATTCTATAAGACATACATACACCTTTTCACATTTCCAGTCATCAACATTAACATTTTTGTATTAAGACTTACGATAGAAGCAGTCACTAGTAAAGTATTAAGACTTGGTCAGCCATCAGCATACTTTTTGAATTTGAGTAATAATAAAAGCTGGTCAGATTAATCGGAAATTTCCAGAAGATTAATCGATAAGAGTAACGTTATATTTTATATGACAGGATTAAAAAAATTTAAAATACGTTTTTCAATATCCTCCAAAAATCATTAAAAATATTCATTTATTACAAAAAAAAACAGTTAAACAATTGAAATCCTTGTAAAAGGAAAAAAAAATGAGGAAAAAAAAATTGAATATTTTATATTCATTACGACTGGGCATTTAACGGTGAGATTTATCTTCTTCTTCTTCATCCACATATGATTATGCTCAACTCACGGCCAAATGACTGCAGTTCCTATAAATAACATTTGCCTAATACAAGAAAACTCCACAAAAAAGTGTCTCATTGAATTAGTAGTTAAGAAACCTCTTTACGACGGGACGGCAGCAGATTTCTTCAACTTCTTTGGTGGTGGATTTCCTCCAGAAACCACCACATATGAATAGAAACACAGCATTGCGGCACTGTGATAGGCGAGAAACAACAAATATACTTGTTATATTGAGTAACAACACCAATTTATCATTGGTTAACTAAAACTGTGAATCCGCATATAAATTACCTAATGGCGGCATAAAATCCTGTTGGAAATAGCTTCTTTGTCTGCACCCACATATCATTATATAGTTAGGTTTATCAACAAAGAAAAATTTATAAACAATCAGTTAGCCTAAGGGTGAATCATGTGATTACTACCAATGAGTAGGCTTCAAAGTTCTGCCTTACGAGGACTGCTGAGAGCACTGCAATTTCACAAAGATGTGGTACCATAAGATAAGCTTTGAAAGATGTGCAATGTCTATATCGAACACATGATAAAACACAAATGGATTTCTAACATCTTAATTTACATAAGAGAAAATTCAGATAACTGCTATCATAAATTGACATTGCTAATTGTTCCTAAACTGAAAATTAAGTGATATGAATTCATCTTTGTTGGGAAAGGAGAACCGGTAGTTAATAGTCAATGACGCTCAAACCATATTTGGCTACACTATTTTCTTACATCATTGACTATTAACAACAAATTCATCTTTGGATAAGGTTTCAATTGTAGTGTGAGATTGACAATATTCTTTCTACCCTCTCAACATCATGCTTTTCTCACAAGTATCTCATTGAATGCAAGGCCCTGGACTTCACATGTGTACTGAAATAACTCAAACTCATGATGTCATCTCCATCACATAGACATACTCGAGTCTCATTTATATCCTTGGAATTGAACCTAAAGGGAAAATGAAAACATCTTTAATTAAATCCAAAGAGCAACTGCTGAAGTTTAATTGCAGAAGGTCTCTAAAATTATCTATAGATTTAAAAGGAAGAGCTATATAAAAGGTTCAAAAACCTGCAGACTTCTTCCTGCTCTAATTTTTACCAGTGTGTTAGTTGGTTAATTTGCCCTTCCATGAAAGGAACAAATAGCAGACAAAAGATGGAGAGAGGGTGAAATCTCACAAAAAAAAAAAATGGCTTGATGTTAGGGCAAGTTCTTACCTGCTTGTCCTAGTATGAATGGTAAACTTGATTTTCCTTGCCTCCAGATCTTTAGGCTGAAGGTGCTGAGGGCTAGCAACGCAACCCCAATTGCGAAAGTTCTTATAGTTGTTGGATTTCTTGAGAATATAAGACCAAGAAGCCCTCCACCTAGAACAAGACCACCTGTGACAGAGCAGAATTTAAGATTTTGCACTAATAAGCCCAACAAGGTTATTTTACAAACCACTAAAAAAAGCATAAATAAATATAGATATCTATTTAATAATTGACTAAAGATGTACCAACAACATTGTTTTCTCGTATTTGTACAAATTAAAAAGATAAATGATAAATACAATAAATAAATATACTCCCAAAGATAAATGGAGATGTACAGCAGGCAGCAAGCCTAATGCAATTGAATTATTCAAAAATACAAAGTCTTGACTCTGGAAGAAGCCAGAGCAACAGATACTAACCCAGAAGGGCAACAAAAATCGATTCCAGCTGTGAAATGGACATTCTAGCTCAGTAGTTCGATCTAGTCTTCTAGATGCTATGAATTGGTAAATTTCATGGGTTCATGAGTGAGAAAGACAATATTTCTAATCCTCATTGCAAGGTCTTATAATAGAAAAACGTTCGTCACTGATATTAGCCCTTAGCCCCCCCAAAACACACTAGTCAGGTTTTCGAGTTAACATCTCAAGTCAGAATTAGTGTCTGTCCTTTCCTTAGTAATATTAATCAACAGCTGAGAATGATCCAACCAAGTAACTAGCAGACGGTACAAATAGCCAAAATGAAAAGCAAAAAAGATTGTTATTTAATCATATGCTTCCATCACTTATAACTTAAATTTTATTGTCCTTGCTTTTTCACTCGCTAATCTAATTGCCGTGATTGAGATTTTAATGCAAGACAAAACACAACAAAGAGAATTACGACCCCATGAATGTCTCACATTTATGGCAATGAAAATGGCACCAGAAGTACAGCATAAATGCTTAAATGATCAAGTTAATTATCTAGCTAGAGTTCTGTAGTTCCTTTAACAAGCATAACTAATAAGGTGCACAAACAAGATCTTTCCAATACCAACATCAACCAACAAAAAAAATCCAACAAAACAAAGCACACTCACCATAAGGAATCCCAAAACAGAAATCATGGATTCTTGCCGCCTTTTTTTGTTGTGTGGCACCACCTTCTGGTACTGCTTCATTTTTCCCCATTTCTCCAGAAGAATGTTCTTCTTCTATGGTCCGATTCAACTTTGTTGTCCCTTCAACATAAGGTTTTGGTTCATCAGCAGTATAACTTAGAGTAGTTTTAATCTCAGACCTTGTAGTGTTCGTGCTTCTGTCGTCAAGGCTCATACAAACCCAAGACTGTAAAATACCAGCAGTTCTTGAATGACATCACGGCATTAAAATAAAAAAATAAAATAAAATTAAGTATATATCATGTGGGTATGAATCGTGTGATTTTCCTCCTCAACAAAGACATTTCAACAGTCACGCAGGTCACTTCAAAATTTCATGGATTGATCACAACAATCATACTAAAACGGTATCTATCTACTGATTAATCTTATAAGACAATCAAATGCAATTCAAAGACCACCAATATGAAGTAAATGCTTAAAAACTAAAATGGTTATTCTCTAGCATCTGGGTGAGAGAGTGGCAACATTTATTGACAAATAACCTAAACCTGAACACAAAATCAGCATAAAAAGACTCTAACCAAAAGAGGGACCTTGGAGGAGCGAACGATCGGGCAGAAAACAGAGCGTCGTTGAGAAGAGAAGCACGAGAGCTGAGACTGAAAGCATGTCGCTGCCATCGTTGATTTGATCCGTTTCTTTCACACCTATATATGTATTGTATATCTATCAAATTTGACAGAGCGTGCTTTTTCTTCGCTGCTTAAACAATGAACATGTAGACACACAGAGAGAGAGAGAGAGAGAGAGAGACATTTTTTTTCCTAAAATAACACATACCTTCCTTGACTTTAAGGGCAGTTGACTGTATTTCCATGGGGCCCGTTTTCGTACTTATAAGTTATAATCCAATGGGATACAATTAAAAAATCAATGATAAATTAGAATAAAAATATGTTTTTTATTTAATTATCTGAATTAGGGTTGATAATGGGGTAGAATGATATCGATATTTTCGTATTAATTTTCGGATATTTTTATCCCTTCGTAATTTATTAATATTTCCTAATAATAAAAAGATCCCTAAAGGTTTCCGTACCTCGAATAATATATAATTTTTATTAAAATAAATTTAAATCATTTAAAAACATATTGGTTGAGTTATTACATTATCCAAAGATAAAAAATACATATCCAAAAATTAATAATATATAGTATATAAATCACGATACATATTAGGGATTGATATTTGTGTTTTCTGTTTTTTATTTGGTCCGTAACATAATATAAGATTGATCATTCATTAAAAAATGACTATATATATAATTATTTCATTTAAATTTGTATATTATCTATAATTTATAAATATTATGATAATTTTTATTAACATCCATATAAAATTTTAAATAATAATTTGAATATATTTATTGAAAATTTTAAATAATAAATAAATTAAAAACTTAAATTAGTAATGGGGAAATGATGAGGATTTTACATGATCCATGTCCCTTCCTCCGAATAAGAAATTAGTATTAATTTTTTTAATTTTTCATCCTGATACCCATCCCAATTAGGGAGGGTCCCCATGTTGGACAATTATGACCCATAGCGTCACTATTTGTACAGATCATGGTGTTGTTGTACAAATTAACTATGTGACAAAGAAGATTGCACTCTTATCATTTGTGATTAGATCACCTAGATATATAAATGATAGGAGGTCCCTGTGATTTGTTCCTGGATTGAGAATGATATGAGACAGTATCAATCCACGAAAGATAAATCATTAAATATCCCTAGTCAGAGTATTATCGAGATTGGACATCGATGAATACGTAAAAGACTAGTATTACACTAGTGCGCGTTGTGAGGGCACAACGTCATAGTTCTCATATATTTAGGTATAGGATACTCATGCAAGTGTAATAGGAGGTTGTGTTTTACCGATGGTACGGAAAACAGCTTCGCTCTGGATAGACCCCCTCGGAATTCCATTGGTAGTATGATTATGTGTCTATGGAAGTCCGAAATCATGGTAGGTGTATTTGGTCTTAACTTGAGACTTGCACCGCTAATACTTGCCACAATCAATATACTTTGGTTGCGGTCGTCCAGGACTTTAACAGGTTCTGTGTACGCCAATGCTGGGTATATTGAGAATCGTAGTGTGTCGGGTGTGATGTCAAGACGGACGTGTCACTCCAGTCATATGGAGATGATGATCGCGCAGGGATACAAAACTGGTTCTCTAAAAAGGTTGCAACTGTCGGGATAATATGACTTGGTCATGATTATCTGATATTAAAGAGACTAGTTGATTGTCATCTGATATATGCTTCGTATGGGGTAGACACTGTACCTGCCACAGGCCTTGCATGTGATCATCCGATACTGGACAGAAATACGTAATACTATGTATACTACGCCTGATATAGATCCTTTATTCCTGTAAGGATATTTCTGGAGAATTGGGTAGGCATGACGCTTTGCTGGAAGCCAACATTGTCTTGTAAATCGGTATAAACGTAGTACGAGGTACTTACGTGTTCGGATAGTCCGACGACCGAATTTACTGCCAACATATCCGGGGATCTCATGGGTCGCTTCCCAAATATTCACCGATGACGTATGACTCGCACTTTTAATTAATCTGGGATTAATTAGATGAGAGAGAAAATTAATCTGGGATTAATTACGGAGATATTTTATCTAGGATAAAATATCATTTAAAGAGAGATAACGATTAATTTGAAATTAATCGATAAATTAATATATTCGATATATTATAAGAAATTGGATTTCGACGCGGAATTAAAATTAGATTTTAATTCGGGCGAACGTGTTAATTTAGAATTAATTCGTTAGCGACGTGAATAGTGATTTTGCTAGGCGTAATCATTTAATTACGACGCAACAGAAAATTCGTTAATTTGGAATTAGCAACCCGAGCCCGGGATTATTTGCGAGCGCATTCGTATTTCGAATTCGAGTGCGGCACGCAAGTCAAATCAAGCGTCAAATCATTAGTCACATCAAGCGTCAAATCAAATGTCACTTTGAGTGATATGACAAGTTGTCACTTGATTGAGTGATGTGAGTGATGTAAGTTGATGGAGGTTGGTGTGGCTTTTAATTGTTTGACTTTTAAAGCCAAATTTTTATTAAATCATTTATTGATTTTTTGAAAAAGAATTATGTGTATTAGATACACAAATACACAAAAACCAACACCATTCCACTCTCTCTCTTCTCACGAAATTGGAGCCAAAAGTTGCTAATCTCTCTCACGCCATTTCTTCTTCTGTTTTGCTGGGCAAAACCGAAAATGGTGGGAAGCAAAGTGTGATTTTGTTACAAAATCAAGCGTCCTAGCACACTCCGGGATCATGCGAAGGTGATAGGGAAGTCCACCCATGAGCCGGGAATCAAATGACGAAGCTTGGAGCTTGGTTTCTTGTTGATTGAAGGCTGAAAATCAGTGAGGATAGCAGCCCACTGCCACATTTCACAGTGAGCAGAAAAGGAAATTTGCGTTGCCTCCCGCGTCGCTCAACCGCTCGATGTAAGTATTTCGCGACTTTCTCGATTGTATTCACACATGTTCATACTTGTTTATTGATCCTTGGGACCTTAGTAAACTCCAACAATGGTATCAGAGCAAGGAAAAGCATGAAACTAATTTAGGGCTTAAAATTTGGGTAAAATATTTTTTAGCATGATTTGAATTAATTGGATGTTTGAGTATTCTTATAACATGTTTAATTGAAGTTTGATTTGATCAATTTCAAGAAAATGGTTTGGAACAATTTTCCCCCAAAATACTTAGCTTGGCCGAAAGTATTGGAGCTCTAAATGTCTTGGTGATTTTGTTTTTTGATTCATTGGATGAGTTGAAAATCATTTGGGGATATTGATTTAATGTTGATTTGAATTTAATTGGATTGAATTTGATTTTGACAAAATAATCCCCTTTGGCCGAGACTTTGAATAGCATGAAATGGGTTTGATTTTAATCAAAATGTGTTGGACATGTGATGATGAAAATGAGCATGATTAATTGTATAAATTGATGTTTTAGAAATGTTAATTTGGGTGATTAATCATGATATACACTTTAGGTTAATAAAATATGAAATTGGATTTTTTGTATTTAATTAATTGGGCCTTAAAATTGGATTTGGGCTTTAATGTTGTAAATGGGCTTATTGGGCTTTGTTGTACAAAGTTGGGTTTAGGCTAAATCGGTTGGATCCAATTAGGCCCAAAACCGCTTCCATAAAGCCCAAATGCGACTTAATGGACCTTTAAAGTTTAATTGGGCCTAATGGGCCAAGATTGATCTCTAGGCTTATAGGGTAACTCTCGGATTGGATTTTGGTTATTCGGTTTGACCCGAGTTGACCAAAAGTCCACGCCTTAAGAAATTTATTTAAAGGCCATTGGACTTTAATTAAATTGACGTTGGACGTTAATCGGGCTTTGAAACCCGTAACGATTAAATTTGGAATTTAAGTCGTAAAGGTTCGTTAATAAAGTGTAGTATTTAATTTGAAATTAAATAGTGAATTAGAATTAAATACAAATTGAATTGGATTTAATTGTGTAGTTTAATTTAATTCGAGAATTCGTACTTTGAGTACTTATTCGCAAAACGAGTTTGACTCGAGCAAAATCAAATCGTTGTTTGAACATTGGATGGTCACTAATTATCAGATTAATTAATTTGATTAGATTGATTGATAACATGCTTGTGTGAATACATGGTTGCGATGCATGAATAATGTATATCGGATGGATATTAGTTGGGTGGGGCAATTTTAGAAATTGTTGTAATAAATTTAGAATTTATTAATTGGACCTGCGTGTCCAGCCTTATCACCTCCTTATTCTTTGTATTCTCTTCTCACTTATTCCCCTCAATGTATATGAGGTTTCTTTATAAGTGTAGTGTAACGGGTAGAAGTAAATACATGTGCTAGCGGGAGGAGAGAGAAAGGGAGAGATTTGATCTAGGATCAATGTGTAAAGTATCCATCCGCATATCATTATTATTTTATTTATACGCACTTTATTATGTGTTTAGAATCCATGTTTAAGGGTGTATGATGATGAGACCTTAACAAAGATAATAAATTGGTTGCCAATTTGCACTCGAAAAACCCTCGCAAAATATTAAGCATCTTTCCTTCCATTGAGTGATTCTCACTCAAGATCCGAGACTGGCATTGGCTTGTTGGCCAAAGTCAAGGCCTTTGTCCGTTGAGGATGTGTTTGAATCACGAAGGCTTTGTTCCATATCAGTGTCTTGTCCAAGTTGTGGTTTGTTGGCCAAAGTCAAGACCATTTCTTGTCCATCGACATTGATTACGAAGCTTTCCATGGTCAATGGGTCGCGCTTAACTGGGATCACTAAGTTTGTTGTGCCAAAGCCAATGCTTAGTTGGTTCAGAGGAAAAAGGTTAGGTAATACATTGGATGTATTGGCATATATAAGCTATATGTTTCGGACTTGGATGTCCCCCTACCGGATCTAGGAATTGGATTGGATCAATCGATCTTAGAGATCTACCTAGTTAATTATCATACAATTTGTTGGCCAAAGTCAAGATTGTGTGATATTTAACGGGATCCTAGCCCACTAGGAAACACGGTTTCCCGAGTACTCGACAGAGGGTTAGAGGCTCGCCGAAAAATAGTGGGAGGTAAGAATTGAATTTGCAATATTCGTTTAATTACTTGCCATACGCGCTCAAACAAATATCATTCGTCAAACAAATTAAATGTTAGTTGGACTAATATTTAAATTGTTGTTTTAATAAATAGTTGGACTATATTCAAACTATTCATTTATAGTTGATTTTATAATTGGATTATAGTAATCAATATAATTGATTTTAATCTATTAAATTATAGTTGATTAAAAAGTTTGACTATTGTAATCATTATAATAAATAGTACCTAAATCGTTGATTAAATAGTTAGACTATTAAAATCAAGATATAATTGAAAAATTGACATTTAAGACATAATCCTAGGGAAAATGTATTTAAATGGTTTTAATTTTCAAATTGGGAATAAATTTCAGGATGGTCCTGGAAACTAATAAGTTACTTTATTTGATAAAATAACATATTAGGCCTAAGCCCGGAGTTAAGCAAATAGTAGAGCATAATCTTTGGAAGAATTATGTGATGATAACTTAAGTGCTTAATCCATTATACTTGTCGCAGTAAACTCCTTAATTTCTGAATCAGAACTAAGGATTAGATCCTTAAAGTATGATAAAGAAATTGAAGGATCTTCATAAATCTATACTTAGATTTTAGAAGTACTAAATTGCAATTAATAATTCTTGGAGAATTAATGACTATTCTCAAGGAGACAAAGTCAAAATTTGCAATAAGGCAAGTAGCGCAAGGCGCACCTTACTTCGATATTCCAGAAACCTAAGGCTTGGCCAAAGGCTACTGGAATATGAAAAGGGCAAAGGCAAAATCATTATAATCTTTTAGAAAGATAAATGACATATCCCAAAATGTCTGCTTAATTGTGGCAAACGGGATCTCGGAAGCGTGACTGCCGTTTGGACAAAGCAGACATGAAGGAATTGAAGACGAGCAAGGCTCTGACTTCAAATATGTTTGTCAAGATTATGTTCACTACTAGTATTGAAATTGGATTTTAAATACTTAGTGTGGTACATAAATATATACTGATGTTCAGAATCTGCTATGAGCAGGATTAGGAAATTGTTATAATGTAACTAGTTTGACTAGAAACATTATCTCTATATCAGTGTTTAACCCGTTGCGGGTGAACCTTTATATTCTAGAACACTAAAGTGTTTTATTTTATAAAGATGATATTGAGATAAACACATTAGATGTGAATAACAGTATTTATATTTTGAATATAAATAATATCTCAAACGTATATTATGACAAATAAATAGCTCAAACTGATTTGATCAGATGAAACATATTGTGGCATTGTTGTCTGGGACACAATTAAACAAGACTCGTATATCCGCACTTTTGAAGAGTGGGTACTCGGACTGATTTGATTCTATTCAAATAAAGTCTACGAATCTAGTTTATTGGGCAATGTGCCTATAACATTATTTACTTAGTAAAAGTGTAAATGCCACCGCTCTGTTAGCCCTAGTTCATAGTGAAGCAAGTGGGCCCATGTCTAGCTAGGCTAGATGTGGATATGAATATTTCGTGACCTTTACGGATGTGGCATCGCGTTATGGTTATGTGTTTCTTTTGAAGAACACAAATCGAAAACTTTTAAGTTTCGACACGAAATAGACAAACAGATCGGCTAAAGTATTAAACCGTCACGGTAAGACCGTAATGGAAAATACTTAAGCAATAAGTTTCTAATATACTTGAAAGAGTAAAGTATTATTTCAAATGAGGACTCCTTCCGGAACACGTCAGTTTGACGGTGTGTCCGAACTGAGTAACCGAATTTTGTTGGACATGATAAGGTTAATCATGAGTTGCTCTGAGCTACCATTTCCTTCAACGGATAAGCATTAAACACTGCATAACTTATTTTGAATAAGGTTCCATAAAATATATTTGACAGATTTCATATTAGATATGAAAGGGAAAGAAATCAGGTTTCTCATTCCTGATAATTTGGGAATGTCAAGCATACGTTTGGATGATACCAAACTAGAACCCAAATTGGATAAGTGCCAAATGTAGGTTATCCTAGGGATACCAAGTCTAGTACTTATACAACTCACAAGAGAACAATTTTATTGTTGCTCACCATGCGATTTTCCTTCCTAAGATAATACTGATATGCAATGGTAAGTGGGAGGATAGTAAAACTCGATGAAGATCAGAGTAATACTATTCCAGGCATCGAATCTTAATGGAACACATATAGTTCATCAAGGATGAAACTATAACATTAATATTCAAATACACAAGAACCGCGTATGTCGGAGAGAGTCAGAAAACAACCTGAGGTATGGGTTTCTGATCTCACCTCATAAAGATGTCAATCTTATTGAGGTACACCAACTGACTACGTATGAGGAAGTGATACAAGGTATCGACTTCCTATTATGGCAAAGTGCCATGACATCCGAAATGGATTCCATATATATCAACTTAGTTTGGATACTAGTTGATGTACCATAAGGCATTGTGCCTATTGGTACTATATAAGTCTTCAAGGAAGACATACATGGATGGCAACATACCAACGTATAAAGCTAGGCTTTTAGCGGAAAGGTATCGTTATCAACATTGTGTTGATTACGATTAAAGCTTTTACCTGTTGCCACGGTAAATCCATTTGGATAATGCTTGCTAAAGCTGCATGTTTCATGTATGAAATATGACAGCTGAACGGGAAAATCGCTTTCCTGTAAAATAAACCTTTCAGAGGATGTTTGCAACATCCTATCGGTTTTATCGTACAAAACTAGCAAACAAGGTTTGCAGGTTATTCGATCCATGATTGGATTGAAGCAAGCACAGATTATTGGAATTGTCATTTTGATGTAATCATAATAGTTTATGATTTAATTCAAAACGAAAAAGATTCTTGTTTATATAAGAGGGTTAGTGGGAGGCCACTGACAGTGGCTGTCCTATATGAATAATGATAATATGTCATTTCTTGGAAATGATATTCCCATAATAAAATCGGCGAAAGCTTGGCTTTCAAGAAAACTCTTCGAGAACTCGTACATTGAAAAATGTACGCGACCTGGTGTCTCATACGCTTTGAGCATATGGATTCACAAACAGGCCAATCCAAGTGATAGTCACTGGATTGAAGTTAAGAACTTACTTAGTGTCTTATAGAACTAAGGATGTTGTCTTAATCTGTGGAGAATGAGAACTTGAAGTGACTGGGATCACTACTGCAAGTTTCCTAAACCGATAAAATGACTATAAGTCGCAAACGGTACTATACAGTTTGAATAACGGAACAGTGAGCTGGAAATCTTCCAAGCAAGATACTGTTACCAAATAAACAACAAATGCGGGTTATTGTTGCAGCTGAGGCAGCAATAGAAGCCATTTGGGTCGATAATAAATCTAATTAGATTAGATATAATTCTGTTAGTAGTTGAGCTAGGCGTCAGCATAGGCTAAAGAATTAATGGTCTCATCAACGATCCAGATAAATACTTCGATATTCATCTGATCCGTTCGGATCATACATCGTAGCGATGTGATGATCGAATAAATCGCATCAGATGATAATCATGCAAATCCGCTAACGAAAGCATTTCTCAGCAGTTTGAGCCAACCGTACATAGTTCGGGTGTAAGACACTCGAGTGACTGGCTATAGGCCAAGTGGGAGATTGTTCGACAATTATGACCCATAGCGTCACTATTTGTACAGATCATTGTGTTGTTGTACAAATTAACTATGTGACAAAGGAAATTGCACTCTTATCATTTGTGATTAGATCACCTAGATAGATAAATGATAGGAGGTCCCTGTGATTTGTTCCTGGATTGAGAATGATATGAGACAATATCAATCCACGAAGGATAAATCATTAAATATCCATAGTCAGAGTATTATCGAGATTGGACATCGATGAATACGTAAAAGACTAGTATTACACTTGTGCGCGTTGTGAGGGCACAACGACATAGTTCTAATATATTTGGGTATGATACTCATGCAAGTGTAATATGAGGTTATATTTTACCGATGGTACGGGAAACAACTTCGCTCTGGATAGACCCCCTCGGAATTCCATTGGTAGTATGACTATGTGTCTATGGAAGTCCGAAATCAGGGTAGGTGTATTTGGTCTTAACCTGAGACTTGCACCGCTAATACTTGCCACAATCAATATACTTTGGTTGCGGTCGTCCAGGACTTTAACAGGTTCTGTGTACGCCAATGTTGGGTATATTGAGAATCGTAGTGTGTTGGGTGTGATGTCAAGACGGAAGTGTCACTCCAGTCATATGGAGATGATGATCGCGCAGGGATACAAAACTGGTTCTCTAAAAAGGTTGCAACTGTCGGGATAATATGACTTGGTCATGATTATCCGATATTAAAGAGACTAGTTGCTTGTCATCCGATATATGCTTCATACGGGACAGACACTGTACCAGCCGCAGGCCTTGCATGTGATCATCCGATACTGGACAGAAATAAGCAATACTATGTATACTACGCCTGATATAGATCCTTTATTCCTGTAAGGATATTTCTGGAGAATTGGGTAGGCATGACGCTTTGCTAGAAGCCAACCTTGTCTTGTAAATCGGTATAAACGTAGTACGAGGTACTTACGTGTTCGGATAGTCCGACGACCGAATTTACTGCCAACATATCCGGGGATCTCATGGGAAGCTTCCCAAAGATTCACCGAAGACATATGACTCGCACTTTTAATAAATCTGTGATTAATTAGATGAGAGAGAAAATTAATCTGTGATTAATTACAGAGATATTTTATCTAGGATAAAATATCATTTAAAGAGAGATAACGATTAATTTGGAATTAATCGATAAATTAATATATTCGATATATTATAAGAAATTGGATTTCGACGCGGAATTAAAATTAGATTTTAATTCGGGCGAACGAGTTAATTTAGAATTAATTCGTTAGCGATGTGAATAGTGATTTCGCTAGGCGTAATCATTTAATTACGACACAACAGAAAATTCGTTAATTTGGAATTAGCGAACTCGAGCCCGGGATTATTTGCGAGCGCATTCGCATTTCGAATTCGAGTGAGGCACGCAAGTCAAATCAAACGTCAAATCAAATGTCACTTTGAGTGATGTGACAAGTTGTCACTTGATTGAGTGATGTGAGTGATGTAAGTTGATGGAGGTTGGTGTGGCTTTTAATTGTTTGACTTTTAATGCCAAATTTTTAGTAATCATTTATTGATTTTTTGAAAAAGAATTATGTGTATTAGATACACAATACACAAAAACCAACACCATTCAACTCTCTCTCTCTTCTCACGAAATTGGAGCCAAAAGTTGATCATCTCTCTCACGCCATTTCTTTTTCTGTTTTGCTGGGCATAACCGAAAATGGTGGGAAGCAAAGTGTGATTTTGTTGCAAAATCAAGAGTGCTAGCACACTCCGGGATCATGCGAAGGTGATAGGGAAGTCCACCAATGAGCCGGGAATCAAATGACGAAGCTTGGAGCTTGGTTTCTTGTTGATTGAAGGCCGAAAATCAGTGAGGACAGCAGCCCACTGCCGCAGTTCACAGTGAGCAGAAAAGGAAATTTTCGTTGCCTCCCGCGTCGCTCAACCGCTCGATGTAAGTATTCTGCGACTTTCTCGATTGTATTCACACATATTCATGCTTGTTTATTGATCTTTGGGACCTTAGTAAACTCCAACACCCCAATGACCCCTTATCTCCTTGAGGATTCATGTCATCCCTATTGGAAATCATAATCAAAATCAAATAGTATTTTCATTCATATATTTACTTTATCTAATAATCGAAATAAATTATTAACAATTTACATAAATATCATTACTTAAAATTATCAATTAAGTTATTAGTTAATAAATTATTATTAATTATTAATTTATTAATTAATTAATTTTTATTACATTATTAATTTATTAATTATGTTTCAGTAGTGTACGTTTGATATTTTCTACCTACTAAAGGAGTTTTATTTTTTATTTTTAATGTGATATCTACAGTTTAATAAATAGTGAATGGGTTGCGCATATAAAATTAAGTATATATAATGAATATTAGATACTTACGAATATTGATATCGAATATCTGATATTCATCTAATAACTAGATATGATGTGGTGTAAATTGGTTATTTTGAAATTGATTTTGTGTTAATTGTAGTCTTTTATGTGATAATTGTATTGGAATTTACCTTGAAAACTGTATTAATTTTGTGATAATTGTATTGAAATTTACCTTAAAATGTCAATTTTTTGATCACTAATTATAAAGAATGACAGGTTCTTAATTTTGTTTAGTAAGTCCTAATTTTTTGAATTTTATTAATATTTAATCCTTTTTTAAAAGAGAATGCTTACACTTTCTTTAGAAATAATGAAGGGAACCACTGTTGCATTTTTTTTTCCCAAATATTCACTTGAAAAGTGAACATTTTCATTGTTCACGCAAATAATGACATGGTCGAGTGATTTTCACGTATTTCTATTTAGTTTGCTACCTGATTTCAAATTTTAGAGAAAGTAAGAGGATAAAAATTAAATTTGGACTTTATACATCATTTATTTTTTAAAAATAAGAAAAAATAAAATGAGATTGTTACTGAGTTCAATATGACTTAAGAAAACTATGATTGTGGTTGAGATTAATGTGACTGTGATTGAGCTCTATATGATTTAGTTAAAACGTGACTTATGTAAAGTGACTTAAAAAATATTATGGTGACTAAACTTAATGTGACAGTGGTTGAAGTCAATGTGATTCTGATTGTGACTAAGGTTAATGTGACTCTGATTGTGTCTGTGATTGTGATTGTGTGTGAGCTCTCTGTGACTTACTTAAAACATAACTTATGCAAATTGCAAAGTGTGACTGTGATTGAGGTCAATATCATTGTAAATAAGCTTAATATGATTTAGGTAAAATTTGACTGTAGGTAAAATTAATTATGACTAAACTCAATGTGATTTAGGTAAAATATAACTATGTATTTTTAGGATAATCATATTTTTTGTGCATTCAATCATATTTTTGGGTTGTACATTATATGTCGTAATAAACTTGGGTTTAATTTCGACCTATATAAATGTCCACATTTGAGAGATGTTTCTGAATAAAAATTATTAATATGCATGTTAAGTATATTGAGAATTTTACAAATTATAACTTGGAGTTCGTATAAAGGAGATATGAGTGTTCAAAAATGATTTGTTTGACAGTCACATTTTTTTGTTAACACAATTACATTTTTAAGTTGTGTATTATGTGATAAGCAATGAACTTGGGTTTAATTTTGACTTCGTAGACGTATGAATTTGAGAGAGATTCCTTAATAGAAATTATTGGTATGAATGTAAAGTGCATATAGAATTTTATAAATTATAATTTAGAGTCCAAAGGAATGAGATATGAGTGTTTGAAAAAAATAACTAGTCTAAAATCATAAATTTTTTAAAATGTAAGGGTCTTTTTTAAAGGGCCTTTTATTAAAAATATATATTATATTAGGATAGAATCTTTAATATTTAACCATATCCTAACTTAAAATTTTGTATTTAATCCTATGAGTGTAAAATTACTAAAAGAGACAAAAAAAATTCAAAAAAAAAAATTAGACCACACACCACACATGCTGTGGGTGTGTATTTTCTGAAAAAAAAATTCTTATTTTTTTCCAAATTTAATTTAAAATATAAATATCTCTCCAAATATAAAGTGTTCCATGAAAAAAAATCATATTATCTATTAACAAATCATAAACTTTAAAACAAGACACATTGTTTCAAACTATACATTTTCAATAATTTATATCTCTTTAATCCACATTCCAAATCATAATCTGTAAAAATACATATACACATAACATTACCTACAACTTTCATCAACAAACCTCTCACAAATTCAGACTTATGTAAAGTCGAAATTAGCCTCAAAGTTACTGTGTTGTACATACTTCACATTGATATTTGTTACGGTCACATTTTTACCTTATTCACATTGATGATTGAAAGTCACATTATGTATACTTCAATCACATTGCTTGCCTTCAATCACGTTATTTACTCTAACCACATTACTAACCATCAGTCACATTTACCATAGTCATAATAATATTTTACTTAAGTCATAAAGAACTAAGTCATAGTCACATTGTAAAAACCTTTAATCAAATTGAGTACAATCACATTATGACCTCAGTCATATTGTATACTCTCGGTCACATTTATGATCTCAATCACATTAGTTACTTCGTCATATTTCCAACCCTCATTCACATTGAGCACGGTCACAATTGTAACATCAGTCATATTGTCGACCCTCAATCACATTAGCTATCCAGTCACATGCCGACTCCCAATCACATTAGTTACTTCAGTCACATTGCCGAGCCTCAGTTACATTAAGCATAGTCACAGTTATGACCTCAATCATATTGTCGACTCTCAGTCATATTAGTTATCTCAGTCATATTGGCGACTTTCAGCAATATTACCGATCATCAGACACATTGAGAAAAAAATCACATTTATGACCTCAGTCATATTATGACTGTAATTTTTTATCGACAGTCAAAAAATGACAGATGACTATCATTAAGTTTGTGTCTGAGTATTTATTTATTTATCCACGGTTAATGAGACTATAAGTGGCCTCATCCGCACAAAAAAAATAATTCAAAGATGAAATAATATTTATTGTGCATTTAATATAAATATATATGCTTTCAATACGTAGTATCCAAAGGGATATGATGTTTAAATGTATCTGGACTTGCACATCATTTTTTAAAGGAATACAAAAAGATGTTTGTTCACGTGAACAATAACTTTTCTTTTGCTCTATGATCAAAGGGGTCCCCAAGGGGCACAGTCCAGCGGTTTGAGCTTGAGACATTATCTTCAAGGTCCCAGGTTTAAATCCTGGGTAGTTGTTAGGGTTGGTGCTCAGAGAGCCAATCCGGATCGTATTTATGTCTAATTCATGAATACGAGCAATTCTATTTTCCATAATATTACTAATTTAATGGTAGCACCCTTGTCTTTTATACACTTATTCGATCTAATTACGATTAGATATCTGATTATGATTAGATCGAAACTAAAATCTGGTTTAGTGATACGTGTATATTAGACAAAGACCCTAGGATTTACAATGTAGTGCGCAGTTACAACGCAGTTTGTAATTGACATTGGGAAGCACACTATAAGATCTATATCCTTAAATAAAGTTCCTGGTCAAGATTTACTAACACGGGTCGATTAGTAAAATCCGCTGAGACCAGTACATGTCGTATATCGTAACTTGGTCCGATGGTTTATCCCAGTGAACCATGAGTCTCAGGAGACTCGTATAGACATGTAGGTGTTTATTTAATAAGACACTGAACGACTCACTGAAGATTTCCTAATATATGGTACACCAACGTCAATAAGAATCTTCTCGAGTTGAGCGAGCATAGCGGGATATATGAGTTATCCTCCACACTTTGATGGCAGTCACATCACCGATCTATTTAGATCAGACATCCGCATGTTCGTCAAGAAAGGATCCGTCAGTCTTGTGTACAAGGCATATGCATCCTCACGTGTTTACGATCTAGTAAATCCATGACCATGGTATAACTTCGGAAATTAGTTCCGAGTGTTATTTAGAGATCGTAAATTAAAAGTTGACTATATTATACCGAAATGATTTGATGTTTTTTTATCTATACCCCAGGTATAATATGGATAGCCTGTGACGGAGGGATTATACGTATGCAATGACATCGGCTTGTATAATTTAGTGAGATTATCTGTGGTCGTAATAATCCATGAGTGGGTGGATTATTGACACGAAATTGCATTTCGTGACGGATAAACCTAAACTTAGAGAGTCTCACAATATGAAGTGTACTCGTTGAGCACTTGGGCAACGCGATATGAATAATACAGATTATTCATAATACTTCATCGGATTAAATGAGTTAATTCGGATCGTTTAATCGGTTAAACGATAACATATACATTAAGGGATTTTGGCCAATCGTAATTATTGCATATTTGTATTTGATACATAATACGATTAGATACACATTAATTATTCGTCAAATGAGATTTTGACACATGCCATAAATATATGTATTTGTTATTTATTGTAAATAAAAATAAATATATAATAATAAATATATTAATTGATTATTTGTATATTTAATTGTTAAATATTTAAATGATTAATTAATAAATTTTTTTCATAAATGTTATGAAATTTGTCCAATTATTATTTGAACACATGGCATGAATTTATTAAGCTAAATGTGTGTCAATTTGATTGGCCACCAAAAAGCTTAATATTAATTTAATTAGATTAAATTGGTAATTTGCCAAAAATACCCTTATAGGTCGGTTTCAACCATTTTAAAAAGAAAAAAAAATTGTTTCCTTCATCTTGTTCTCTATATGGCCAAATACATAACCTTAAAAAAGCTCTCAAATGGTTTTTGATGCATCAAAGTGGAGAAAGAAGAAAAATCAAGAAATAAAGCTAATGAATCATAGGATTAAAAGTAATTCTAAAATCCCTAAGCTTGGAAAATGATGTTTCTTATTTCTTGATGATATAGTGATATCTAGGGTTTCTTATTTTCCATAAATTTTGGGGCTTTTGGTAGTGGATGATGAATTGGAAGCTAATGAAGCATGTGTGAAATATTTTGGATGAAATTAGTGTAATTAGTGTTCAATTTGATCATTTGATGATATGTTTCCATTCTAGAGTGTTATGACCACTTTTATAATGCCTAGAATTATTCTTGGGTGATTCATATGTGGTGACTTGATTTAGTGTTTTGATTAATAGATTTTGTCTTGAAAAATTGGATTTAAAGCATGAAATTAGGCATTTTTCTATTCTGGATCAGACCTGGAGTTCATTCTATTTTATTGGATGTGTTTTGGGAGTTGGAACAATTTCCGGAAAGTGTTTCGGAGTTGAAATAAGCGAAAACGGTGAAAAATGGCGTTACCGGGTGACTTTTGAGCCAACCGGGTGATGGCTGTCCAAACAGTGAGTTCATCACTGTTCAGGCAGCCCATGAACTTCCCTAACACTATTGGGGCTGACCTGGTTAGTTTTCATAAGTGTTGGGTGGTCGGTTCTGTCAAAAACGTGTTTTGCGTCATTTGACGGAAAAATATTTTTCGTAAAAGTTTCGCGAAGTTTCTATTGAATTTATGTCGCTATTTGATATCGAATAAATAGGTTTAGGTGAAATATGAATAAATTATTCATATTAGATATTGAATAATTTATTCGATAATTTGAAAAAGTTTTAAATTACGATTTCGCCCGAACCGCGCTTCCGCTGCACCCTTCGCCCAAAACCTCAACAAAAATGGTATCAGAGCAGGTCTGATGATTCATCCATTACATTATTCATGCTTGATATTTGATATTTAATCCAATTTTAATGTTCACACATGCATATAATCTACATATGTTTCTTGATTTTTCGGTTCTACGCTAACGGAAATGTAACGGAAATTTTATGGTCAAATTAAGTTATGTTTTCTATAGGTAGAATTGAATTGTTTAGAAAATAATTTAGATTAAAATTCTACATTTGATGTAGAGTATAGCTTCCTGAGGAAAATCCCCGCTTAGAAATAAGGTTGTAAAGTGACGTGTATTGAATACATGTTTCTTGGTCCGTCTTGTCAGTACGGTTTATGGGTATCTTTCTATAACTGCATCTGAGATCGTGCCAAAGCTCTGAGGGTGTAGGTTATGGGATTTTATCCATGCCGGTTGTATATTGATACTAGACAAATTCAAGTGAAAGTGGAAATCCTGAACGTGCCAAAGCTGTCAGGACTACATCGGTAGCTTGAGTTTGTCATTGACAAGTGAAGCTTTGATACACTTCCTTATGAACGTGCCAAAGCTGTCATAATGAGAAACAGTCAGGACCAAAACCAGTAGTCACTGGTGAGTGATTGACAATGAGTTGTCTACCTAATGAATATACGTAGGCGAGACCGTGCCAAAACTATGAGTCGAAATATATTCATGGGATCCTACTCTCACTATGGAATTCGATTTAATTATTGAATTCATGTTGTCCATTGGGGATTACGGTATTACGTAAAGTAGTGGGAGACACTACTGGGTTAAAAATCCATAACTCAGGCAATGCGTAATTTTATGGAATTTACTGCTTTCTTTTTCATTTATTCTATATTGTTTATAGAATTATACTTCTAATCCACTGCATGCTTATTACTTGAATAAGTTTTCTGACTTTACTTATGGTTGCGTAATTCTAGAATAGGTTCTAGAAAGACAGTAGACCTAGATATTGTTAGATTAGTTGAAACCATCGGGAACTGTTGTTCCGATTTTTTTGAAAATCAAGATGGTTAGTGACTTAGTTTCTAAGTCACGATTAGGTAATCTAAATAGATATCTGTTTTAGGATATTATTCTAGAAAGAATAGTTTCTTATGCAGTAAGAATTGACTTGAATTAGTTCATGTCTCGAGATTCTTAACTGACATTAAGAAAACCCATTTAGTATTTGTTTATTTTATAATAACATTTCTTGGCTTTTAATGACTTTTAGAAGTCACGTGTTTGACACAGTTTGCTAATCAATCATTTGCAATTGTTGTGAATAATTGAACGCAAATTATAAAGCTTAAGAAATGAGATATGTATAGTTGTGTATAAAGAATATCGATTCTCACAATACGACAACTATAGGTATTGGATATCAGATCTCTCGTCTAGTTAATTACAATAATGTTTAATAACTGTTTTGATATTTGATATAAGAACTTGTGACTATTGGATAGTTACTTGTTCTATATAAACGGTTGTTACATATTTTAATATGACTAGTAGTGTCATTAATGAAAAGATAAATATTAAGAAAGTATTCGGTTAACTAAATAACTTAGAACAGTGTTATATGAGGTTTTATCACATAAGCATTAGATGCTTGTTCCTTATGGTAAATGATGGTTTGATACGAGATCACACCATATATCCTTAACCATTTAATTAATATTGTATTCAGGATGTGATTAAATCTCATTTAACCGATGATCATCATTGGACCACAAGATTTATTAAACTAATACATTGGATGTATGTAGTTTAATGAATTGGAGATTGCCTAAGATAGTTTCTTTATTTTTTAACTCAGTTAATGAATTATCATTACTCAGATACATGTTTCTATAAGAATATATATATTGAATGTCTTGAATGGTTCGAGAACTTTCAATATGTTTTCTGATGAAACGCGGATATAATATTTTGAATGGTTCAAATATATTCTATTTGAAGTGTTAAAAACTATATCTATGAAATTCATCGTGAATCTTTGAATTGTTCAAAGATGTTTGATATAATCAAACATATGAATTTAAGGCAATTTAGTTATAAGGTTATTAAATGAATGTGATTCTTACTCAATATTAAACTTACGCGATTCCATTTTGATGGAATTGGTCAGTTGGAGTAATTGAATCTTATATGATTTGATCCGTTGATATTAAGTGTTACCGAATTAGTTTCGATACTCTTGGGATTATGTTTCATTAACACTAATTCATCTCTTTAATTAAGGTTCCATTCGTTCATACAGTTACATATATGATATGTATAGTAGAAAATTTGAATCTTGAAAAGTTTGAGATTTGAAAATTTCTTTTGTATAATTGTTATATAATTGAAAGTACTTGTGCCTCGGAGGTACGAGTGAAAGGTTTATCATTTATTTTATTTAATGGAATATTGTATTCTATTTGATAGAATATCTTTTCTACGATCCCGAGTAATAAAATTATTTTATTATTTGGTATGTTAATATCATATATTGATAATTGTAGAAAAGACTTGACTTATTGAAGTCAAATGTGAGAGTGATAAACTGTAATGGAACTGCATAATTAATAAGATGAAAAGACCCTTAGACATCTTATGTATAAGTTTAATAGGATGTCAGAATCATTTACAAAGTATTTGATACTTAATGATTCTGTTGTTTTCTTATTGAAGAAAATTATCCTATAACTTATAGTGGGAGCGATATTTGGTATAAATTTCGGAAATTACCATTGAACCTTAGATCTAAGATTGTTCATAGCTTACTACGATCAAGTTTTGAACTTGATTAGGCTTTTGTTATGAATAGTTCATAAAGTGTGCAAATTGTTTGCGCAGCAGAAGCAAAGTGAGCTTGATAAAGGTTTGACTTTTATAGTATGACAGTGAGAAAGGTTATACTCAGTAGTCTATTGTAGATTTTGAGGAAACTTGTCTCTAGTCGCTCTAATTGAACAATTAAGGATTTGTTGGTAAATATTGTTATTAAACTATGTTTTTGGCTAAAGAATGCAAAGTGACGTTTTTGAGTGATTTCTTCGAATGAGAGGTCCGTTGTGGTTTTATTTGTTTGAAGAAGTTCATTCTAGAATGGCCCTAAAGTTTGTATTCTGCTAAGATCACAGTTTGATATACTAGCTTATAGAGCCTATTGTAGACTCAGATAAGTTTTCCGAAAATCTGTGTTCTCTAATTTTGATATCAGTCAGATTGTCTGGTTTTATCGAAGTATAGAGAATGCGTATTTGTCAGTAGGGTCAGTGGGAGCGTACAAATTTATTTCTAGTGCAATATATCCTAACTTCATTATCATTATTAAAGTAATAATGAGGTGTTAGTGAATTAAAATATTTACTTAAGTCTTCTTTTCTCCGTGAAAGCAGTGTGGGTAGTCTCTGTTATATTTGATATAAAGTTTCATATATGATATAAAACTAAGAGACTTGTGAGATACTCTCATTAGTCGCGTATTAGATATGATCTAATAAAGGACACAGTAAGACTATCTGTATGACAGTTAGTGTAACTGTTTGACATTTAACGTGTTTTTTTTTTTATATATATAGTATACATCTTTCGTAAATGATGATTCCTTTTTCGAAAGAGATATTGATTAGAATTTCTAGTCAATGTTATGCATCATAAGATGATGGCGTAATGAATGATATATTATATGCGATTAAAGATATCAATTTAATCATAACTGTTACGAGTTATTTTGATATGTTGTAGACATATGATGGATCTTGAAACATGTTCTTTGTGATCTTTGAGATATTAAGAACAAGTTTCTTATTCATGGAGAATTTAGTCTGCAACCATAATGTCATATTAGTTTTGTTTCTAATTATGACATTAGATGGTCTATGTCATATAAAGTCAGAAAAGATGCAGTGGGAGTGTCACCGTTGATTCTACTAAACTAGTGGAATCAGTTGCAACTTATGAAGTATTTGTTAGTCTCTAATACATGCCACAAGATCTCTAAACATGATTATATGTGTGAATTAATCATGAAAAGTGGCGGAAACACTTACATTGATTTGGAGAAATTCGAAATTTTTCCTTTTGGATGAAGCTCCAAGCTTGTTGTTGAGTTGTTTTTCCTTGGGTGAGTTTCCCTATCACCTCAAATGACTCTTCAAGTGCTAGCTTTGTTGAAAAATTTTTGAACCAAAATTTTCACCTCCAATGAGAGAAGTATTCGACCATGAGCAAGGAAGAATGAGAGAGTTGTGTTGTTTCAAAAACTTGGTTGGTGTGTTGAAAAAGAATGCATTTAATAAAGCCAACCACTTCCATCAAAAATAGACATTTGATGTAAGTCAAGTGGTCCCACCACTTTTTAAATTCAAAATTTGAGTTGGCTTCTCCAACACACAACTAAGCTTGGGCCCGGGTTCGTTTAATTCCGAATTAAATGAATTTGTCGTCGCGCTATAATTAAATCCAATTTAATTAAATAATTATGCCTCGCAAAATTATTACGATAGTCGCTTTCGAATTAATTATAAATTAATTCGTTCGCCCGAATTAAAATCCAATTTTAATTTCGTATTGAAATCCGATTTCAATTAATATATCTGATATATTATTTTAGCCCAAATAAATAAATTAAATAGAAAAATTCAATTTAACTATTAAATTTATTTTATCGATTAATTTTAAATTAATCGTGTTCTCTATTCTATACGAATTTAATCCCAGATTAATTCTTGCCGCAATTAATCCCAGATTAATTTTCTCTCTCATAATTAATCCCAGATTAATTTTCTCTCTCATAATTAATCCCATATTAATTCTATTCGAGTCAAATGCCATTGGTGAATCTTTGGGAAGCGACCCAATAGATTCTTGGATATGTTGGCAGTAAATACGATTATCGGACTATCCGAACACGTGCGTACCCTGTACCACATTCTCACCGATTTACAAGATATGGTTGGCTTCCAGCAAAGCACCGTGCCTATCCAATTCTCCAGAAATATCCACCGAGGAATATAATATGTATCAGGCGTAGTAATACTATGTATTGCGTAATAAGATCCAATATCGGATGTCAAATGCTAGGCCTAGGGCTGGTTCTGTGTCTGCCCCGTACGAAGTATATATCGGATCCCGAGTAACTAGTCTATGTAATCGAAAAGTCATGACCTAGTCATACTTTCTCGATAGCTGCAGCTTTTAAGAGTACTAGTTCCGTATCATGTGTGACCATCATCTCCATATGACTGAAGTGATACTCCCATCTTGACATCATATCCAATACACTACGATTCTCAGTAAACCCAATACAGGCGTACACAGAACCTGTTAAAGCTCCAGACGACCAATACTAAAGTAAACTGATTGTTGCAAGTAATAGAGACGTAAGTCTCAGGTTAAAGATCACATACACCTACCCTGATTCGGATTCCCATAGACACATAGTCATACTACTAATGGGATTCTGAGTGGGTCTATCCAGAGCGAACTGTTCCCGGTCCAACGGATAACAGAACCTCTTATTACACTTGTATAAGTATCCAATACCTAAATATATGAGAACTATGACGTTAAGCTTCCATAACGTGCACAAATGTAATATTAGTCTATTCCGCATTATCAATGTCCAGTCTCGATAATACTACGACTATGGATATTTAATGATTAAATCGTTCGTGGATTAATATTGTCTCATATCTTATTAATCTGATTTAATCATATGGACTCTTATCATTAATATATATATCCAAGTAATCCAATTACAATAATGATAAAATAGCAATATTCTTTTGTCACATAGTTAATTTGTACAAAAACATAATGTTCTTTACAAATAGTTATGTTATGGGTCATAATTGTTCAACAGTATTTACTTATGAAGTTGCATAGGATACCGTGGATTGGCACTAGAGCAAGTGGGAGAAATTGTTAGGATTGGTGCTCAGAGCGCCAATCCGGATCGTATTAATGTAATGTCTGATTCATGAATACGAGCAATTCTATTTTCCATAATAATACTAATTTAATGGTAGCACCCTTGTCTTTTATACACTTATTCGATCTAATTACGATTAGATATCTGATTATGATTAGATCGAAACTAAATATGGTTTAGTGATACGTGTATATTAGACAAAGACCCTAGGATTTACAATGCGCATTACAACGCGGTTTGTAATGACATTGGGAAGCACATTTAAGATCTTATCCTTAAATAAAGTTTCTGGTCAAGATTTACTAACACGGGTCGATTAGTAAAATCCGCTGAGACCAGTACATGTCGTATATCGTAACTTGGTCCGATGGTTTATCCCAGTGAACCATGAGTCTCGGGAGACTCGTATAGACATGTAGGTGTTTATTTAATAAGACACTGAACGACTCACTGAAGATTTCCTAATAGATGGTACACCAACGTCATAAGAATCTTTCTCGAGTTGAGCGAGCATAGTGGTCTTTCAACTTGAGATACCATAGGGGAGATATGAGTTATCCTCCACCTTTGAATGGCAGTCGCGTCACCGATCTATTTAGATCAGACATCCGCATGTTCGTTGGGTGTGGAATGATGCTCATGATATCCAGTGCGTATCAAGATAGATCCGTTAGTCCTGTGTACATGGCAAAATGCATCATTACGTTTTTACGATCTAGTAATCCATGGCCATGGTATTGTTGAATTATTCTAAGGTCCCAAGATCAAATCAAGACATGAAAACATGCGTGAATACACCAATGAAGATAGCGGAATACTTACATTGATCGGTTATGTCGATTTGAAGACGAATCATGCCCAAAAACGCACTGCCTTGGTAAGCTTACTGCAACCAGTCCATGCTCACTGTCTTGGCAGTTTCGGGTCTCAAAACGAAGCTCCAAACTCCATCGGATGAGTCCCGCCTCATGGTCGAACCTCCCTACCACCTTCGCAAGACTTGAAAGTGTGCTAGCACTTGATTTCTCACCATGAGAAACCACTCTTGCTTCCCTTTTCACGCCCAAACTGGTTCAAAACCAGTGAGCAAACCTTCTGTTTTGCGTGAGAGGAAGAGAGAATTTTGAGAGAGATAAAATTGTGTTAAGTTATTAAAATGATTTACCAAAAATCAATTTATATTTATGCCATAATATTATTAAATTAATAATAAAATTATGACACAAACATGCAATGGCTTAGAGTGTCAAACACTCAAACTCCATGCAATGACATTGAGTGCAATGTACACAATCTACATGCAAAGCATTAGAATGACATGTGTCATGTGGGCCCCACACGTTTCCAAATGAAAGTGGGCCCACGTGCACTCACGCGTTCGGGTTCGATATTTCCGAAATACCGAGCTTACGTCGCGACGTTAATTCAATCGAATAATTGCGGCTACCGAAATTATATTTACGTCGCTAACGAATTAATTCTAAATTAACTCGTTTGCCCGAATTAAAATCTAATTTTAATTCCGCGTCGAAATCTAATTTCGTTTAATATATCGAATATATTAATACATCGATTAATTCCGAATTAATCGTTCTCTCTCTTTAGACGACATTTTATCCCGGATAAAATATCTCCGTTATTAATCCTAGATTAATTTTCTCTCTCTTCTGTATAATCCCAGATTATTCAAGAGTGCGAGTTTGCGTCATCGGTGGATTATCGGGAAGCGACCCATGAGATCCCCGGATAATCTGGCAGTAAATACGGTCGTCGGAGTATCCGAATCACGTACGTACCAAGTACTACGTTCTACCGATTTACCGAGACGAGACAGGTCGACTCCTAGCAAAGCACCAAGTCTACCCAATTCTCCGGACATATCCATTTAAGAATATTAAGATCTGTATCAAGCGTAGTATACTAATGTATTGTGCATATCGGTCCAGTATCGGATAGTCACGTGCTAGGGCTGGGGCTGGATAAGTGTCTGCCCCGTCCGAAACACATATCGGATGTCTGGTAACTAGTCTCTATAATCGGATATTCATGACCTGGTCATAATATCACGATTGGATGCGCATCACTTAAGAGCACTAATACCGTATCCTGCGTGACATCATCTCCACTATGACTGGAGTGATACTTCCGTCTCGACATCACACCCAATACACTAACTCTCTGATAACCCAGAATGTGTACGCAAAACCGTTAAAGCCCTACCACCAAGACCAAAGTCTACCGATTGTCGCAAGTATTAGCGATGCAAGTCTCAGGTTAAGACTATACACACCTACCTTGATTTCGGCCTCCCATAGACACATAGTCATAATACCAATGGGATTCCGAGGGGTCTATCCAGAGCGAAGCTGTTTCCCGTACCATCGGTGAAACACGACCTCCTATCGCACTTGCATAAGTATCCAATACTTATATATATGAGAACTATGTCGTTGTGCCCTCACAACGCGCACAAGTGCAATACTAGCCTATTCCGCATTATCGATGTCCAGTCTCGATAATACTACGGCTAGGGATATTTAATGATTAATCCTTCGTGGACTGATACTGTCTCATATCATCTCAATCCAGGAACTAATCATAGGGACCTCTCTTCATTTATATATCTATGGTGATCTAATCACAAATGACGAGAGTGCAATTTCCTTGTTACATAGTTAATTTGCTACAGCAACACAATGATCTGTGCAAATAGTGACGCTATGGGTCATATTATCCAACAATCTCCCACTTGGCACATAGCCAGTCACTCGAGTGTCCTACACCCGAACTATGTAAGGTTCGCTCAAATTGCTGAGAAAGGTTTTCGTCAGCGGATTTGTTTGATTATCGTTTGACGCGATTTATACGATCATCACATCGCCACGATGTATGATCCGAACGAATCAGATGAATATAGAAGTATATATCTGGATCGTCGATGAGACCTTTAATTCTTTAGCCTTGTGCTGACGCCTAGCTCAGCTGCTAACAGAACTATATCTAATCTAATTAGATTTATTATCGACCCAAATGGCTTCTATTGCTGCCTCAGCTGCAGCAATAATCCGCATTAGTTGTTTATTCGGCAACAGTTATCTTGCTCGGAAGATTTCCAGCTCACTGTCCCGTTATTCAAACTTTATAGTACCGCAGTATTTAATCGTTTGGAAACTTGCTGCAGTGATCCCAGTCACTTCAAGTTCTCCTTCTCCATAGTAAAAGATAGCATCTTTAGTTCTCAGAGATACTAACAGATGTTTTTAACTTCAATCCAGTGACTATCACTTGGATTGACCCGATTGTGACTCCATATGCTCGAAGCGTATGAGACACCAATACAAGTACATTTTAAATGTACAATTTCCCAGAGAGTGTTAACAACTCCAAATCTATCCCAGTAGATTTTTATTCCTTGAATAAAGGTTGTTACTCCCCAGAATTCTACGGAGAATTTCTATGAAAGAATATCTATGAAAGCCAAGCTTTCACCAATTGCTATATGGGAATTTAACTGTCAGTGCGCTCTCCCACTAACCTCCTTATATACACAAGAATTATTTCGTTTTGAGTCAAATCATAAACCATTATGATTATTTCAAAACGACAGTTCCAAGAACCTTATGCTTGCATCATCCCAACATGGATCGAATAACCCGCAAACCTTGTTTGTCGGTTATACAAAATCGTCAGGATGTTGTAAACATCCTCCAAAAGGTTTCCTTTTCAGGAAAGCGATTTTGATTTGTAACTGACATATTTCATAAATGAAATATACAGTTATCAACAAGCATCTTCAAAATGGATTTACCATGGCAACAGGTAAAAGGTTGAACCGTTATTAACACAATGTTGATAACGATACCTTTCCGTCAAAACCTTAGGTTTGCACGTTGGTATGTTGCCTTCCATGTATGTTTTATGCTTCCTTGAAGACGTTTAATGTACCATAGGCACAATGCCTTGTGGTACAACAACTAGTATCCAAAATAGTTGTTATACATGGAATCCATTTCGGACTCATGGCACTTTGCCATAACAGGAGTCGATACCTCGTATCACTTCCTCATAACGTAGTCGGATGGTACACCTCCATAAGATTGACATCTTTATGAGGTTAGATCAGAAACCCATACCCTAGGTTGTTTTCTGACTCTATCCGATCTACTAGTTCTTGTGTATTTGAAGATTAATGGTATAGTTTCATCATAGATGAACTATTTGTGTTCCATTAAGGACTTCGTGCCTTGAACAGTATTACTCCGATTTTCATCGAGTATCACTATCCTCCCACTGACCACTGCATATCGGTATTCCTCTCAGGAAAAACCGCATGGTGAGCAACAATCACATTGTTCTCATGTGGGATTTATAAGTACTATACTTAAGGTTTCCCTTAGGATAACCTATATTGGCACTTATCCAATTTGGGTCTTTTAGTTTGGTATCATCCAAACTTATCTTGCCTACCCAAATTATCAGGAATGAGAAACCTCGTTTCTTCCTGTTCATATCCTATATGATATCTGTCAAACAGATTTATATGGAACCTTATTCTAAATAAGTTTTGCACTGTTAATACATATCCTATTGAAGGAAATAGTAGCTCAGAGCGACTCGTGATAAACCTTATCATGTCCAACAAAATTCGGTTTTAGTTCAGACACACCGTCTAACTGACGTGTCTCGGGAGGAGTCCTCACATGAAAGAACACCGTACTCTTTCATTTATATATGAAACTTACTGCTTAAGTATTTTCCATTTCGGTCTTACCGTGGCGGAATAACACTATAGCCGATCTGTTTGTTTTCTTCGTGTCGAAACTTCAAAAGTTTCCGATCTGTGTTCTTCAAAAGAAACACATAACCACAACGTGATGCTACATCCGTTAAGGTCACGAAATATTCATGTTCACATCTAGCCTAGCTAGATATGGGCCCACTTAATTCACCATGAATAGGGCTAACAGATCGGTGGCCCTTTTACTATTACCAAGTAAATAGTATTTTAGGTATTTAACCTAATAAACTAGATTCGTAGACCTTATTTGAATAGTCAAATCAGTCCTAGTACCCACTCTTAAAAGGTGTGGATATACGAGTCTTGTTTAATTGTGTCCTAGACAACAATGCCACAAATAAGTCTCCATTGATCAAATCAATTTAGCTATTTATTTGTCATTTTATATGTTTGAGATTTTATTATATTCAAAATATAAATTCTGTTATTTACATCTAATGTATTTATCTCAGTATCATCTTTATATAATGAAACACTTTAGTGTTCTAGAATATAAAGGTTTTATCCGCATCGGATTAAACACTGATATAGAGATAATGTCTCTAGTCAAACTAGTTACATTATAACATTTCCTAATTTAAGTACATACCCAAAGGGTAGTTCCTAAACTTAGGTATCTACGGTCGAAACAGCGACTTTCGTCCCGTTTCCAATTCGCAGAGAAATCTCGGCTTGAAGCCAGTATCCAGCTCACAGCGGATTCTGAACGTCAATACATATATATATTATGTACCACACTAAGTATTTAAAATCCAATTTCAATACTAGTAGTAAACATAACTTTGACAAATATTTTTAAAGTTAGAGCCTCGCCCTATCTTTAATTCCTTCGTGTCTTCCATATCCAAATGGTAGTCACTTTGGGATATGTCAATTATCTTCAATATTTCACAAACCTTTGGCCAAGCCTTGGGTTTTAGAATATCGAAATGATATGCACCTTGTGCTACATGCCCAATTGCAAACTTTGACTTTTCTCCACTAGAATAGTCAATTAATTGCAACTTTAATACTTTTAAATCTAAAGATAGATTTATTATAAGTATATTAATTAAGCACTAAAGTCATCATCACATAAATCTTCCAAAGACTTTATGCTCTACTATTTGCTTAATTATGGGCTTAGTCATAATAAGTTATTTTATCAAATAAATTAACCTATTATTGATTCCCAATTGAAAATTAAATCATTTAAAGCATTTAATCCAATGATTATATATTTTAAATATTCAACTTTTCAATTCTTTCTTGATTTCAATAGTCCAACTATTTAATCAATTTAATAAGGTACTATTTATTATAATGATTACAATAATCCAATTATTTAATCAACTATAATTTTAATATTGATTACTATAATCTAATAATATAAAATCAACTATCATTTTAATTCAATTATATTGATTACTATAATCCAATTATAAAATCAACTATATATTGAATGAGTTTGTATATAGTCCAACTATATATATATTTAAAACAACATAAAATATTAGTCCAACTAATACTTTTGATTAATATGACGAGTAAAATATAGATGAGCGCGTTTAGCGAGTATTCGAAGAACGAATGTTGCAAATTCAATACTTGCCTCCCACTATTTTTCGTCGAGCCTCTAACCCTCTGTCGAGTACTCGGGAAACCGTGTTTCCTAGTGGGCTAGGATCCCGTTAAATATCACACAATCTTGACTTTGGCCAACAAATTGTATGATAATTAACTAGGTAGATCTCGAAGATCAATTGGATCTCATCCAACTCCTAGATCCAGTAGGTGGACATCCAAGTCCCAAACATATCTTATATATGCTATACATCGAATGTATACCCTAACCTTTTTCCTCTGAATCAACTAGGCCTTGGCTTTGGCACAACAAACCTAGTGATCCCAGTCAAGCGCGGACCCATTGACATGGAAGCTTCGTAATCAATGTCAATGGACAAGAAGTGGTCTTGACTTTGGCCAACAAACCACAACTTGGACACGACACCGATATGGAACAAAGCCTCGTGATTAAAACACATCTTTGACGGACAAGGGCTTGACTTTGGCCAACAACCCCTGCCAATCTCGGATCTTGAGTAAGAATCACTCAATGGAAGGAAAATAAACGCTTGATATTTAACGAGGTTTTTTCGCGTGCAAATTGGCTACCAATTTAATTATCTTTGTTAAGGTCTCATCATCATACACCCTTAAACATGCATTCTAAATACATAATAAAGCGAGTATGAAAATAAATAATAATGATATGCGGATGGATACTTTACACACATTGATCCTAGATCAAATCTCTCCCTTTCTCACTCAAGCTAGCACTTGTACTACTTCTCTACCCGTTACACTACACTTCTAAAGAAACCTCATATACATAGAGGGGAATAGGTGAGAAGAGAATACAAAGAGAAAGAAGGTGATAAGGCTGGACACGCAGGTCCAATTTAATAAATCGAATTTATTACAACAATTTCTAAAATTGCCCACCCATCTAATATCCATCCGATATACATTATTCATTCAACACAACCACGTATTCACACACATAAGCATGCTATCAATCAATCTAATCAAATTAATTAATCTGATAATTAAGTGATCATCCAATGTTCAAACAACGATTTGATTTTGTTCGAGTCAAACTCGTTTTTGCGAATAAGTACTTAAAGTACGAATTCATGAATTAAATTAAACTACATCATTAAATCTAATTTAACATGTATTTAATACTAATTCACTATTCAATTCCAAATTAAATATTACACTTTTATTTAATAAACCTTTTACGATTTAAATTCCAAATCTAATCGTAACGCGTCTCAAAGACCGATTAACGTCCAACGTCAATTCAATTAAAGTCCAATGGGCTTTTGATTGATTTCTTAAGGCGTGGACTTTTGGTCAACTCGGGTCAAACCGATAACCAAAGTCCAATCCGGGATTTACCCCATAAGCCCATAAATCAATCTTGGCCCATTAGGCCCAATTGAACTTTAAAGGTTCATTAAGTCGCATTTGGGCTTTATGGTCAAGGTTTTGGGCCCAATTGGATCCAATCCATTTGGCCTAAACCAACTTGATAAATCAAGCCCAATAGGCCCAATTACAACAATTCAAGCCCAATCCAATTTAAGCCTAAATAATTAAATTACACTATCCAATTACGCAATTTAATTACCTAAAGTGCATTATATGATTAATCGACTAAATCAATATTTCCGAAGCACCAAATTAGTCCAATTAATCATGCTTAATTCATTATCATATGTCCAACACACAAATTGAAAATCAAACCCATAAACATGCTTCAATGCTCTCGGCCAAGGAAGGTTATTTTGTCCGATTTGAATTTAATCTCCGATTAATTACACAATTGACAACGTATTAACTTCCCGAATGATTTCATACACATCCAATGTTCATAAAATCAAAATTACCAAGACATTCAATAGGGCTATACATTCGGCCAAGGTGAAGGAAATTGGGGATTTTTGTTCAATTCAAAATTCAATCAAATTGACTTCAAATTAACATCATCCTATATCATTATAACTCATCCAATGAATTTAAAATGAAAAATTCCAAGAACTCCAAGACTCCTACACATTCGGCCAACATGAATAAATTGGGGAAAATTATTCCAAATCAATTTTCAACAAATTGGTCCAACCAAAATGCAATCAAACATGTTATAAGCATACTTAAACAATCAATTTATTCAAATCATGCTCAACAAACATTTACCCAAATTTTAAACCCTAAAATTTCATGCTTGCAACATTAGCTCTTGATGCCATTGTTGAATTTTTCTAAGGTCCCAAGATCAAATCAAGACATGAAAACATGCGTGAATACACCAATGAAGATAGCGGAATACTTACATTGATCGGTTATGTCGATTTGAAGACGAATCATGCCCAAAAACGCACTGCCTTGGTAAGCTTACTGCAACAGTCCATGCTCACTGTCTTGGCAGTTTCGGGTCTCAAAACGAAGCTCCAAACTCCATCGGATGAGTCCCGCCTCATGGTCGAACCTCCCTACCACCTTCGCAAGACTTGAAAGTGTGCTAGCACTTGATTTTCACCATGAGAAACCACTCTTGCTTCCCTTTTCACGCCCAAACTGTTTCAAAACCAGTGAGCAAACCTCTGTTTTGCGTGAGAGGAAGAGAGAATTTTGAGAGAGATAAAATTGTGTTAAGTTATTAAAATGATTTACCAAAAATCAATTTATATTTATGCCATAATATTTATTAAATTAATAATAAAATTATGACACAAAGCATGCAATGGCTTAGAGTGTCAAACACTCAAACTCCATGCAATGACATTGAGTGCAATGTACACAATCTACATGCAATGCATTAGAATGACATGTGTCATGTGGGCCCCACACGTTTCCAAATGAAAGTGGGCCCACGTGCACTCACGCGTTCGGGTTCGATATTTCCGAAATACCGAGCTTACGTCGCGACGTTAATTCAATCGAATAATTGCGGCTACCGAAATTATTATTTACGTCGCTAACGAATTAATTCTAAATTAACTCGTTTGCCCGAATTAAAATCTAATTTTAATTCCGCGTCGAAATCTAATTTCGTTTAATATATCGAATATATTAATACATCGATTAATTCCGAATTAATCGTTCTCTCTCTTTAGACGACATTTTATCCCGGATAAAATATCTCCGTTATTAATCCTAGATTAATTTTCTCTCTCTTCTGTATAATCCCAGATTATTCAAGAGTGCGAGTTGTGCGTCATCGGTGGATTATCGGGAAGCGACCCATGAGATCTCCGGATAATCTGGCAGTAAATACGGTCGTCGGAGTATCCGAATCACGTACGTACCAAGTACTACGTTCTACCGACTTACGAGACAAGGTCGACTCCTAGCAAAGCACCAAGTCTACTACCCAATTCTCCGGACATATCCATTTAAGAATATTAAGATCTGTATCAAGCGTAGTATACTAATGTATTGTGCATATCGGTCCAGTATCGGATAGTCACGTGCTAGGGCTGGGGCTGGATAAGTGTCTGCCCCGTCCGAAACACATGTCGGATGTCTGGTAACTAGTCTCTATAATCGGATATTCATGACCTGGTCATAATATCACGATTGGATGCGCATCACTTAAGAGCACTAATACCATATCCTACGTGACATCATCTCCAATATGACTGAAGTGATACTTCCGTCTCGACATCACACCCAATACACTACGACTCCTGATAACCCAGAAGTGGTGTACGCAAAACCGGTTAAAGCCCTGTACCACCAAGACCAAAGTCTACCGATTATCGCAAGTACTAGCGATGCAAGTCTCAGGTTAAGACTATACACACCTACCTTGATTTCGGCCTCCCATAGACACATAGTCATAATACCAATGGGATTCCGAGGGGTCTATCCAGAGCGAAGCTGTTTCCCGTACCATCGGTGAAACACGACCTCCTATCGCACTTGCATAAGTATCCAATACTTATATATATGAGAACTATGTCGTGTGCCCTCACAACGCGCACAAGTGCAATACTAGCCTATTCCGCATTATCGATGTCCAGTCTCGATAATACTACGGCTAGGGATATTTAATGATTAATCCTTCGTGGACTGATACTGTCTCATATCATCTCAATCCAGGAACTAATCATAGGGACCTCTCTTCATTTATATATCTATGGTGATCTAATCACAAATGACGAGAGTGCAATTTCCTTGTTACATAGTTAATTTGCCACAGCAACACAATGTTCTGTGCAAATAGTGACGCTATGGGTCATATTATCCAACAGGTATAACTTCGGAAATCAGTTCCGAGTGTTTTAGAGATCGTAAATTGAAAGTCGACTATATTATACTGAAATGGTTTGACGTTTTTTTTTTATCTATACCCCCAGGTATAATATGGATAGCCTGTGACAGAGAGATTATACATATGCAATGACCTCGGCTTGTATAGTTTAGCGAGATTATCTGTGGTCGTCATAATCCATGAGTGGGTGGATTATGGACACGAAATTGGATTTTGTGACGGATAAACCTAAACTTAGAGTCTCACAATATGAAGTGTACTCGTTGAGCACTTGGGCAACGCGATATGAATAATACGGATTATTTATAATACTTCATCGAATTAAATGAGTTAATTCGGATCGTTTAATCGATTAAACGATAAAACATGCATTAGTGGATTTTGGCTAATCGTAATTATTGTGTATTTGTATTTGATACATAATACGATTAGATACATAATAATTATTCGTCAAATGAGATTTTGACACATGTCATAAATATATGTATTTTTTATTTATTGTAAATAAAAATACATATATAATAATAATTATATTAATTGATTATTTGTATATTTAATTGTTAAATATTTAAATGATTAATTAATAAACTTTTTTCATAAATGTTATGAAATTTGTCCAATTATTATTTGAACACATGGCATGAATTTATTAAGCTAAATGTGTGTCAATTTGATTGGCCACCAAAAAGCTTAATATTAATTTAATTAGATTAATTTGGTAATTTGCCAAAAATACCCCTATAGGTCGGTTTCAACCATTTTAAAAAGAAAAAAAATTCGTTTCCTTCATCTTGTTCTCTTTATGGCCGAATACATAACCTAAAAAAAAGCTCTCAAATGGTTTTTGATGAATCAAAGTGGAGAAAGAAGAAAAATCAAGAAATAAAGCTAAGGAATCACATGATTAAAGGTAATTCTAAAATCCCTAAGCTTGGAAAATGATGTTTCTTGTTTCTTGATGATATAGTGATATCTATGGTTTCTTCTTTTACATAAAGTTTGTGGCTTTTGGTTGTGGATGATGAATTGGAAGCTAATGAAGCATGTGTGAAGTATTTTGGATGAAATTAGTGTAATTAGTGTTCAATTTGATCATTTGATGATATGTTGTCATTCTAGAGTGTTATGACCACTCTTATAATGCCTATAATTGTTCTTGGGTGATTCATATGTGGTGACTTGATTTGGAGTTTTGATTAATTGATTTAGTCTTGAAAATTTGGATTTAAAGCATGAAATTAGGCATTTTTATGTTCTGGATCAGACCTGGAGTTCATTCTGTTTTGGTAATGAAAATGATGTCTTATGAATGTATTGGATGTGTCTTGGGAGTTGGAACAATTACCGGAAAGTGTTTCAGAGTTGAAATAAGCGAAAACGGTGAAAAACGGCTTTACCGGGTGATTTTTGAGCCAACCGGGTGACGGCTGTCCAAACAGTGAGTTCATCACTGTTCGAGCAGCCCATGAACTCCCTAACACTATTAGGGCTGACCTGGGCAGTCCCCATAAGTGTTGGGTGGTCGGTTCGGTCAAAAACGCGTTTTGCGTCATTTTGCGGAAAAACGTTTTTCGTTAAAAGTTTCGCGAAGTTTCTATTGAATTTATGTCGCTATTTGATATCGAATAAATAGGTTTAGGTGAAATATGAATAAATTATTAATATTAGATATTGAATAATTTATTCGGTAATTTGAAAAGGTTTTAAATTACGATTTCGCCCGAACCGTGCTTCCGCTACACCCTTCGCCCAAAAACCCCAACAGTAGCACCCTTGTAAGAGTCTGGGACACACCAGTTTACCCACGCATCAATTGATGATGTGGGGTTTCCCGATTTTCCAAAAAAAAAAATAAAAAAAAAAAGATCAAAGGGGGAAAATTAGGTCAAACCTCTTGTTAGTAAAAAAAAGACCAAAGATGAGTAAAATTTAAAAACATAGGATTAAATATTTCTAAACTGAATAGGTAAGGTTTTTCTAACAATAAGTGATGAGAAATAATATATATATTTTTTAAAATAAATATCTATTTTTAAATTTTATAATTGGTAAATTAATAATATGTAATTTTTTTATAAAACATTTTATAATTTTTTTATAAAACATTTTATAATTTGAGAGATATATAGTTTTAAAATTAAAAGTTAAAATTAAAAAAAAAAAAAAATTAAGACTCAATCATTTCTCACCCACTACACGCATCACTGTTACAAAAATAGATGAATTGGAAATAAATTCATACCCACATTAAATCCAAAACCTTTTTCCTGTCTGACTAAATATAAATGGGAGTTTGATTTTGGTCATTTTTAATAAATCCCCTTTTATAATTTAAATAACGTATAAAACAATTAGATGGGAAAAAGCTAAAATTTATTATTATAGAGTAATGGACACCAATTTGCAACTAGCTCATCAATTCACATTGAAATCTCCCAAGCAGCAGCAGAAATAGAAGTTCACTGATCCTAAGCATGAAGCATATAAATCATCTGAGCATGGCAGTAACATTCAAAATTTTGGAAAAAGTGTTAAAAATCCATAATTGATAAAGCAACTACAAGAATACCCAATGAAAGAAATAAGTTCAGATTTCAACACAATTCAAATAAATAAAATGTCTAATTGCCGATTCTGTTACATGCCATCAAAATCGAAATCCGCTCTCTCAGTCCAAAAAGAGATCCAAATTACCACAACCTACTTATAAATATTCAGCACTGACTTTACTTAGTTTACCAAAAAACAACCATTGCTTTGTATTTAAGCCGCTGCAGTAGATGGCTTTGAGGCAGCAGAGAGTCTGGATCTCTTCTTTGCCAAACTCTCACTACGACGTTCACGTTGCTCCTTTAACCGGGTAGCAAGGAGCTTCTGATATTCAGCGGCATCTGCCTTGGCCTTGGCGATTCTCTTCTTCTTATCAGAAATCCTGGCGCGCTTCCTCTGCAAAGTCAATGGAGTTACCAGCCTCTGAATTTTGGGAGCCTTGCTAACCTTCTTACCTGCCAACCAGAATAACAAAAATAAGTTTATTCCCATTATCATGTCAAAATCAAAAGATACTAGGTTGAAACAACTATAAGAGAATGATCATAATCGCAAATTATTCACACATATATAAAAAGAATGCTCAGATGACTCACCAGTTTTGGTAGTAAAGGTCCGACGGTATGTGTTAACATACTTCCGAACATCATCCTCTTTGGAAAGGTTAAACAACTTCCTGATCTTTGATGCTCTCTTGGGACCCCTCATCCTGGGCTTCTCAGTGTCAGTAAGTCCAGGAAGGTCATTTTCTCCCTTTTTAACAATGACCAAGTTCAACACTGAAAGATCTGGACTAACAATGCATCCACGAACAGACTTCCGCCGGCGTTCTCCGTCTCTTCTTCCATATCCACGGAAGCAAGGGGTACCTATAAAAACAACCATTGATACTTGAATAAGTTCTGTCCGTTCGCAAACTTAACCTTCAAAGATAATATCAGAAACCAAACCCGGAACACAAATGAACATATTTGAAAAGAAACAGAGCAAACGATACATTCAGACAATGCACAACAAATATGACAGCAAGAATGGTTAATAAAAACACACAGGTATGCAGATTACAAACCTCTGTGAAGCAGAAGACGAACACGGCCGGGAGTCAACACTCCTTGCTTCATTGGAAAGCCTTGCTTGTCACAGCCTCCCATAATCTTAAAAACGTAACCCTTGAATTCCTGTCAAAAGCAATGAAATCTGTCATTTTAGATTATTAGGAACAAGGCAAATGCCTTTTTTATTAAGTAAAAGAAAATATTTACAAGCATCTGAATTCAGGAGCCGTAATAATAAAAAGGACGGCAACTGCAAGCATATCTGCTCGACAAAAATGTTGGCAACTAAAAGGACCGATTGCGCTACTACAAGCACATCAGTGACGCGTTGCCTTTCTTCTATTTCACACAATAGCCTAGCCATTAACAAATTTGAAATAAAACAGCTCAACTTAGTAAAAAGAAAAGTATGCCGTCTTTTTGACATATGAAAGTAAATTTAAAAGACTAAACAATCCAAATGCAAAACGTACCTCGCCAAGAGCATCTCCACTCACTTCCTGTGAGATCCTCTTATCAAAAAACGCTCGGCTGCGTCATTACAATTAATATTTTTCAGAAGAGCAACCGAAGGTTTTAAGTAATTATTACTTCCGCAATCAGCATATCAAACTCAAATCAAACTTTCTCACCACCCAAACAGAATCAAAAACTCATATAAACAAAAAGGAGAAACTACACTCCCAAATATAGCAAGCAAATTTCAATAACATTTGAAGTAAATAAACAAAGGGTAGAAAACAAATAAAGCATTCAGGGCATAAATATAACGTACAGTTTCTGGTCATCGTCGATTTCAAGCTTCTTCTGGCACCCAGTGGTGGGATTTGCAATATTGAACTGAAACAAACCAAAATAAGAAATGCTATTAGAAGATTTGAACAAATTGTAAGATTAAATATAATCTTTTCATCAAATTAAACAAATGGTAACCTTCATTTTGTTCCTTCTTCGGCTCTGCTGCTCCAACGCTCCTTATAGTGAATTAGGGTTTTGGGGAAGCACGTAGTATATTTAAGGGACTAATCACCGTACACGTGGATCGGGTGTATTTTTGAACAAATGGGCTCCTTCGCCCGATGTGACTCGGATTATGGGCCATATTGGCTACCTATAACCCCAGAGGAGACCCTTTTTTTTGTTTTGAGTAGGAGATTGAAAACCCAAATCAATTTTTTTTTTCTTAATTTCATATCTGTTCCGAATGATGAATATATATAAAAAAAACTGGTTAAAAATCACACAGTGAAGTAATTGGAGATATTGTAACACTACTTATGGAAGTAGAACTGCTCACGGTTGGGTTCGATTCCAGAATCGATCTGAACCGTCCGATTCTATTATTTCAGATTTTTGGAACCGTAAAATTGTATCGAACCGGAATTGAATTGGAAAAATCGGTTCGGTTCTGATTCGGTCCTTTATTTTTTGAGGGAAAAAAGAAAAAAAAAATTGATTTGGTTCAGGTTCCGAACCGAACCGAATCGGAGCCGAACCGAACCTTAAGGTTACGGTTCCAAATTATGTGAAACCGTAACCGAACCTAAATGAGTTTCGATTTTAAAATCGGAACCGAATGAAATCGTAATCTTATGGTTCCATCTGGTTCGGTTCCGGTTCCGAATCAGAACTAGAACGAGAACTATGATCAGATCTATATGGAAGCAATTGGATCACCTACCGTTAATGTCAAATTCAAGCTTGCTCGTGAGATCAAATTAAGAAGTCGGTGATCAATTGATTAATTGTTGAAGTATTCAGTTTAGGCATCGTAGCTGCAATGAGACCACTCATAAGTTAATTAAGTTAGCGGGGAGAGTTTCCTCATTCATTACTTGTAATTTCTATTTCAGTTAATGAAGTTTCATCTTCCTTTAAAAAGGAATTGGATTTCATGTCTTATTAAATTAGATAACGTCGGCTACTTAAATTTTATAATTGTTTAGGACTAAGGGTCTGTTTGGTTCAACGAAGGAAATGCGAGGGGAGAGATTTTAATGGAGGGAATGTGAGGAAAAAGATTTTAATTAAATATATGTTTGGTTCAAAGGAGGGGAGGGGAGGAGGGGGGTTTTAATTAGATATATGTTTGGTTCAAGAAGAGAGAGGAGAGATTTTAAAATTATTTACTATTTTATCATTGTAGTATTTTGTAAATAAAATTAAAACAATATATGCTTATAATATATTTGAATTAAACAAAGAATAAAATTAAAATTAAAAGTTCTACATAATACGTGTTATTAAAAATAAAATTAAAACAAATATAAGAGAAGAATAAGAAGAATTGAATGGTGAAGCAAATATAAGAGGGATTTGTAATTAGGACAATTTTGAATTTTAATGTATAAGTATGGATAATTTAGTCAATATATTTAAAATTTTAATTGTTCACTTTCTTTCCCCTCCAAAACCCCCACTTTTAGAGGGGAGCTAAAATTGGCTTATGAGAGATTTTTCTCCCCTCCAATCCCCTTAAAAAAATTGAACCAAACAAACATAATTTAAAATAATCACTCCCTTCCCCTCCCCTCCAAAACCCTCCAACCAAACACACTGTAAGAGTCTGTTTAATCGAAACTGGCTGGAATCCAAATGAGCTGAAATGGAACAGTGAATCAAAATAAAAAAAATAAAAAAATTTGTTTACTTAATTATAGAAATCAAAATTAATTGTTATTTCCACTCATATATTTATTTGAGAAATGATATACCCATTTTTTTTTTACTGACAAAAGCACAGAACGATGCGTTTTAATTAAAAAAATTATCATGGTTTAAGTATAAACCAATTGTCAAACACTTAAAATTGGTTCAGCCCTAAATTGCCAAAACTCAACCCAATTTTCAACAGCTCAACAACAGCCCTAATTTGAAGCTGTAAGCAGAAAGAAGCATAATAAATAACGAATCACAATGAAGATCGAAGCATAATGAAGATCTGCGTCCGCCTCCTCTGAAGAAAATACAACAGCCCCAAGAACGACGAAGAACGAAGAACGAAGAACGAAGAACGAAGAAATTGAACATCATCAACCAAAACCCAATCGCTTGATTTAGGTAAATACCAAATTTCTTTGAATCTTTTGATTATTTTATCCAGTTGCTTGGTTTGACACTTTTGATTATTTTTTATTATTGTCATGTCTTTTGTTTGAAGTGATAAATAGGCAAATGCAATTCAAGTTTAAGACATGTGAGCTTGCTTAATTATCTCTTGCAACAGTCAGATTTTAATGAATAATAATTGCAAGGGCTAATTCTTTTTTTAAGGCTTCATCATTTTATATTTGATTATGCTTCTAAATGCCTTGTTATATAATTTTGTTTCTTGCGTGGGTGCTAAGTGCGAACTAATTATATATGTAAAATCTCCTTATTGGGATTATAAGATTTAAGGTTCGAACCACACTCATTGAGTGAGGAGGAATTAGGTTGTGCACGAGATTTGTGAAGATGAATATGTACTGTTTGCTGTCATAATGTTGCAGCTTTGATGAATATGTAGTATTTGAATATTATATCTCATTCTATGTTGAAAATGTGTTATGCATTTTGGAGCGGCGACCATGTTGCAAATGCCCCCAACGATTACCAAAAGTTATGGACTTCTAGTACACTAAAGAATCAAAATCAAAAGTTTTGGAAATGCAAGGATTGTCTGGTTTTTGACTGGAATGACGATGATCAATGGGTGGAAGATCGAAAAAGCAACAAACTTAATAATGATATTTTACTAGGTGAAATCTGGAAGTTCTGCACTTGCTGCTCCATCTTATATTCTGTCACACATGAAAGTTGTTGTGAAAGTGACTTCACATCTTCTCTTACTTCTTTTTCAACTTTACTCCGTAAAGCATGGTTATACTGCTCAACAAATTATTTCAATGTTGTTTTTGAGTTAACATACCCATCAAAGAAGACATTCATACTTTCACTACGTTGAGTGGTTGACATGTCTGCCCAAAAACTATTCTTTAGAAAACAAGGAATCCAATGATGTCTCTCCCGATATAACCCACTAAGTCATTCATTACCGCCCAAATCATATTGAACAAGCATATGATGCCAAGTTTCATCAAATTGTGCAATACATTGTGAATCATAAACAGCAGAATGTAATAATTGAGTGATTGCATGATATTTTGTATAGCCTCTTAATTTTTCTGAAACTTTCTTCAGTATATGCCACAAACAGCACCGATGTCGAGTAGTAGGAAAAACAATCTCAATCACTTTTTTCATTGCCCTGTCTTGGTCAGTAATGATTCCAATAGGTGCAGTATTGGACATGCAAGATAACAATGTCCTAAATAACCATGTTAAAGTCTCAGTGTCCTCATGTTATATCAATCTACATCTTAATAATATAGAATGGCCATGATGATTAACTCCCACAAATGGAGCGAATGGCATGTCATATTTATTTGTTAGGTATGTGGTGTCAAATGTAACAACATCACCAAAAGATTTGTAGGCGGCTCTACTCCTCGGATCAGTCCAAAATATATTTTTTAATCGACCTTCATCATCCAAGTTCAAGCTAAAGTAAAATATATTGTCTTCTACTTGCATTTTCATCAAGTAGTTTTGTAAAGCTACAACATCTCCTTCGCCAAGCCGTAATCTTCTTTGTTTGTCAACATGATTTCTACAATCTATTGCCGTGAATGTAACATTTTCATGCCCAGCGGCCTCAATAACAAGAGAATTGCTACTTTGGACAACTCTAATTCCAGCTCGATCATTTATCTCAAGTTTCCTTTCTACATGTATATTGATGCTAGAGTTACATCTGAAATACTTGGACCTCGATGGAGATAAATAATAATTCATGGTTGTGCTCGGGAACTAAAATTCGAACCCTCCATTTTCCAACTCCATCTACTTATCCATAAATTTTAGCATTACAATCAATTTTTGAATTAGGTTGGGGCCTTAAAATATTATTCGATATCGTTTTTGAATAGCCATTTCTCCCATAAGCAAATGTCACATACCTAACGTTCCCATCACCCCCATTTTTACTACTTCTCCACACTACTGGAAACCCCTTCCGTTTACCATATTCTTTGTAATAACTAAACATCTCATTAGCATCATCAAAAACCATATTTGTCGTTGGTTCATCATCGTCATTATCATCAATTTCATTAATATTACATTTACACCTTCATCCTCTCCAAATTCAGTGTCTACTTCTAAATTCTTCATTGTTTGTCAACCCCAAACACCCCCAAAGTATAGATGAAGCTTGTATAAAAAATAATACACATATATTTAACAGTTTTACCTATTTATCACTTCAAACAAAAGACATGACAATAATAAAAAATAATCAAGTGTCAAACCAAGCAACTGGATAAAATAATCAAAAGATTCAAAGAAATTTGGTATTTACCTAAATCAAGCAATTGGGTTTTAGCTGGTGATGTTTGGTTTTTTCGTCCTTCGTCATTCGTTCTTCGTTCTTCGTCGTTCTTGGGGCTATTGTGTTTTCTTTAGAGAAGGCGGACGCAGATATTCATTATGCTTCGATCTTCAGTATGATTCGTTCTTCATTATGTTTCGTTCTTCATTATGCTTCGTACTGCTTACAGCTTCAAATTGGGGCTGTTGTTGAGCTGTTGAAAATTGGGTTCAGTTTTGACGATTTAGGGCTGAACCAATTTTAAGTGTTTGGCAATTGGTTTACACTTAAACCCGAGCATTTTTTTTTTAATTAAAACGCATCGTTCTACGTTTTTGTCAGTAAAAAAATAGGTATGTATATTATTTCTCTATTTATTTCATCTAATATTCAAAATAACTTATTAGCAAGACACAAAAATATCCTTAATTAAAATTATATATTAAATTATTTATTATTAAGGGAAATTATCATTTTTCTACCAAGTAAGACGAAAATTTTGAAATCTTCACTTTTCTACTTAAAGTTTCAAATATTTTCACTTTTCACTTTTTATGAGGTGGAAAATAGATAATTATCCTTAAATTAAATGAATAATTTGTACATATTTTTAATTACTTTATCAGGTGGAAAAAGTGAACAACTTTTAAACTGTAGGTGGAAAAGAAAACGAATTCAAAATTTTTATAGTCAGCGAAACTTAAGTTATTTATTAGGGTGTATTCTTAATTTATTAATAATAAATTATTATTAGTTAATAATTAATTAGTAATGAATGAATTTATAATTATTTTATAATTATTAGTAATTAATAAAAATAATAAAATATTTTTGTTAAGTACTTAATTATTATCTTATTAATTATTGATTAATTATTAATTAATTAATTATAAGCATAAAAGAGTAAACACATTATTAAGAGGGCCCGTGGGAATGGCAAACTCGTGCCCCGTTATCAATTTTGGGTGTGACCCACTATTTCGTTCTCATTATCTTATAGCTTTTTGATTAGTAAACATATCAATCATTCTTATTCTCATAAGTAGAGAGAGCATTTATCCATAAGTTGTTACCACTCTATAAATAAACAATTAAATATAAACTCTTCTAGGCTTAATTACTTTTTAGATGTGGGATAAGTTTATTTCCTTTAATTTTTCCTTCTCAAATGGTGCACTTTATGAGACAATTTCTCATTCATCCGAGTATCATTTTGAGCGTACTAATATACCATTTTGAAGTACCACAGAGGAGAATTCGAATTATTCATAATCTCACCATTCTCATAAGTAGGTCCCACTAAAAAAATTGTTATGCATATTTTCCAACAAATAAAACATGTAAGTATAAAACTCAATGAGTGGATAATAAATTTTGAAAATAAATTCAACTTTAAATAAATAATATTTAACATTTTGTCGTCATACATATAAAAACGTAATCACATATAAACAATATTTAAACATTAAATCTATGAATTACCATGTAAACATATGCAAAGTTTTAAAAATTAATGATTGTTGGGGCTAAATTTGGGTCAAGGACCCAAGTGTGTTTTCATTTCGGGTCCATGTATCAGACAAAGGCCAATTGACATAAGACACCCATCAACTCTCGATTTATGCACTTGATCATTCCTCAGGGCCCGCGAGCGCATACACAGGTGAAGAGTGGTAAATATATCACTATTTCTCACTCATTTGACCTAATATTTGTATAGTTTCTTGGGTTTTATAAACATTTTGATGTGTTTTGCAGATAAATAAAGTTTTGGGAAGCAATAGAATCAAATCAGGGTCAAAACAGTGAAAATGGACAAAAAATGGCAAAATAGTAAATTGAGCGTCGCGACGCGCAGCACCTCTACGTCGCAACCGCTAACATGCACCGAGTATTGCTAAAATACGTCAGACATGTGTCATCATCAGAGAAGTCTGCTATCATGCGCACCTGCTAACATGCCTCTGCCACGTGTCAACATCACAATCAATCTGCTAACGTGCGCTGTGCCACGTGTCATCATCATATGCTGCCGACACTATGCATGCCACGTGTCATCATCCGAATGGACCGCATCAACTGCGTGCCACGTATCAGCACGTGTCATCCACTTGTCTGACACGTGTCAGCCACATCAGCTGTATGCGAGTCACACTGCCACGTTTCAGCCATGTCATCGATTGCGAATCACTTTCTGCCCCGTGTCAATATCTCAGTGGACCGAAATTTACCGTGTGCCATGTGTCGTCTCCAAAAGCAAATCGTGTCTGCCGCGTTGCCACATCAGGCGTCGCGACGCGTAGGTATAAATTTTGCCTATAAATTAGATTTGATTTCATTTCATTTTCCTCATGATTTCCTTAGGTTTCTAATAGGAATTTGAGGATTGTATATTGTGTGTATTTATTTTTAATATTTTAATTATATATTTTTATTTTCAGTAATAGTAATAGTTTATTTTCTTTACTTTTCTTTTATGTTTTGTAATTAAATTTCCGCTGGGGGAAGGGTGAAACATTTAATATGATTAACTAGGTCAATCACACTTAATTGTAATATATAAATTATAATATAACCGGACTAATTAATGGCAGACTATGTTACCGCCTATATGGTCGGTTTAAATATAAATTATTTTACCGCCTATATGGCCGGTCTTTTTGTGACAGATGATTACCGCCTATATGGCTGGTGTAATTGGACTAAATGGATTACCGACTATATGGCTGGTTTTATATGTTTGACATTATTAATTCCTGGGAAAGTAGAATATAAAATAATTTAAATATTATAATAAGTGAGATTCCTAGATTTGAAATATTAAATGTGGATTCCCTAACTCCAATATTTTATTTTTATTCTAAGGAAGTGATGAAACACAATCTTTAAAAGCTTAATAATTGATTTAATTATATAGTGGGTAATGCTTTAGTTTGTTTATTGAATCTTAAGCTTAATGCTTCTTGTTGCCTGATCACCAATAAGATTGATGTGGTAAACTTAAAATAAACTTGGAAAAGGGATTTTAGGTTTCAGCCTTAGATTCAATAGCTCACGATCTTCCTTGAGGATAGATAACCCTTTAATAGATTTCCTTACAGGATAAGAATATACCTGTCGGGCGGGGGTAGCCATAATTGGAACCTGAACTTAATGAATTTAGGTAACTTGATTAACATAGACATATGATTAATTGGGTTATCTGAGTGTTTGCATCTGACCATCGACAGAGGCTTTTGCATATTTTGTGTTCCAGGTTAGCAAACTGATTTATTACACATATATAAGAGAATCAATTCATCATTAGAATAATATTGTGTGGAATCACAACCCTAGATATTTGTGTCTTTTGTTTATTTTCCTTAGTATTTTCTTTGTATTTTATTATTTAGCAAATCCACATTCAACCAACAAATCAAGCAATCATTCACTTCTCCCTTTAATTAGATACATGTAAATAAATAATATCAATAATTAATAACAATAGAAATTAAGTCCTTGTGGGATCGATATTTTATACTACTTGAACGATACGTGCACTTGCGTTATACGCGTGTGATTACGCCGGTCAACAGGTAAAAAGCCCATACGGCCCTGAGGCTACTAAGGGCCCAAGCAACTTATAAGGGATTCAGTAAGATCCAAATCATACTATTGATACGCCATTCGACTTTATCTGGCCAATCTACACCCCAGAATCCTTCTTAAACAAGGAAGATAATTATTGGGATCACAATAAACTACCTATGAACACGGTGGTATAATCCAAAATACGGTAGGGATTACACATAATCCTGAATATCCAGGCACTCCTAATGTAATCCTAACTCTACTATCCTATTTTGAAAGGAGAGAGGGTCCAAATGTTTTATTCATTCAAGCTTTAGCACTCATATTCGAGTTCTCAAAGCATACATCACTCCCTAAACATAAGCTTACCGCCCTCACGGAAATCAAACTAAGAACACCAAGGTAATTCTTAGCCTTGATCTTCCATCACTTTCCGCTCGTCTACATAACTGACGTGAGCGTCGGAGTGCCTACGACATCCACCACACCGGTGGGTAGATACTCTGCGTTCACTTCGTCTTTATTTTGTAGGACTGCTGGTGCCCCAACATGTAAATTTCGATTGTAGGCCGAAGACAAAATTCAGTGTCTACAATGATAAAATCCAGGTTATTCTATATTATATCAAATCTATATACCTGGTTGTTCTATACTATATAAAATCTGAAATATATTATTTATCGACCAAATTATCGGTCGATAAATTACCATTTTCTTATACTGCAGGCTATTCTAGACTATATCAAATTCCTTTTGTCTTATAATACAATATTAGAAACTATACATGCATCTATTTTAAAAATGTCACAAACCAGTATTTGATGGAATAGTTTTGTCAGGCTCAAACCTCGTGCGAGTAGTGTATACATCGTCACTACAAGAATTATGGCTTTTAGCGTCGACATAATATTCGACGCCAAAACTCACTTTTAGTCGAATATCATTTTCGACGCTAGTTGTCATTTTAGCGATTGGAACACAAATTTCGATGCCAAAATTTGAATGTTTGGCGTCGAAAACAAGTTTTCGACGCTAAAATTATGACTATAGCGACGAATACTATTCGACGCTAAATAATTTTACTATTGCAATAATTTTTGGCGCCAAATATAAAATTTTTAGCGTCCAAAATCTGTGTCGACGCCAAAAACCAGACATTTAGCGTCGACTATTTAGCGTCGCTAAAGGTTTATGAAGTTTCCACCGACAATTCTTGAATCTTTAGTGGCTAAATTATGTCGACGCTAAATGTCTGACATTTAGCGTCGAAATTGTTGTTTCGACGCTAAAAACTGTAACAATTAGCGTCGAATAATCAGCTTCGACGCTAAATATAGATTAAAATGCAGAATGCCACCAACCCTTCTCCCCCTATGTTTTTTCTCTCATTCTCTTCATTTTCATCATCTGAAATCTGAGAATTTCTCCTCTATAGCCTCACAACTCTCCTAAAAATATTCAATAAAATTGTAATCAATTTTCGATAAAGTAAATCTTATTTCATATTTCTTTATTATTTTCAAATTTTATGATTATATATGTTGTTTATATGCTGTTTGTTAGTGATTTATGATTCATATATGTAGAGTAAGTATATTAATTAACAAAATAGAATTTTTCTGTAACTATTTAATTAATTTATCAACCAAATATATATATATATATATATATATATGCTTAAATAAAGTATTAATGAATTAGTAATGTTGATTACTGTAATATGATATCTAATAATTATATTATTATATTTAGGTATTCTGCTGAAATGGATAGAAATTGGATGAGCTCTCTGGATAGATTGAGTGTTGAATATCGTAATGGAGTGTATGAGTTTATGAAAGTCGCAAAGCAACACATTGATGCAGAAGGTCGTGTTCGTTGTCCATGTGTAAATTGTTTGAATAGGAAAATGAAGCGGTTAGATGAAGTTCATAATCATTTATACATGCCAGGAATATCACTAACTTACCGTACGTGGATTTATCACGGTGAGCAGTATCATTCTCAGTCACGGTTTTTTGATTCCGGCGAAGGGAGCAGAGTAGTTACAATCAACCTGCAAACGATGAGATCACCGATATTTTGCATGACTTACAAGGTCCACAACTTGGTCATAGTGTTAGTGGTGACATGCCAGTGTTAAGTAGAAATGATCAAAATTTATTTAGTGAACTACTGATGAGGCAAAAAAATTTATTTAGTGAACCATTTGAAGGTGCTGGAATGTCGATCTTGAATTTCGTTGTGAAATTATTACACATTAAAGTGATCAACAGAATGACCAACAAAAGTATCGATATGATGTTAGAGTTACTGGCCCAAATATTACCGGTTGGAAGCGAATTGCCTAAGTCGTACTACGAGGCAAAGAAAATGTTGCGTGATCTGGGAATGGGGTATGAATCCATTCATGCTTGTAAGTTTGATTGTGTATTATTTCGTGTCGAGTATGAATCACTTGAACATTGTCCGATACGTGGTGAAAGTCGGTACAAAGTCCGTGGTATGGGGAAGAAAGTGCCTCAAAAGATATTGCGATATTTCCCTTTAACGCCCAGGCTGCAGAGATTGTTCATGTCACGACACACAGCGACTGATATGATGTGGCATCATGAAAAGAGGATCGGTGCGGAGGGCATACTTAGACATCATGCGGATGGAACCGAATGGAAGGAATTTGATGACATGTACCCCTGTTTCGCTGAGAACCCCCGTAATATGAGGTTAGGTCTTGTCTCTGATGGTTTTAACCCATTTGGGAATATGTACAACTCTTATAGCATATGGCCCGTTATTGTCATTCCATATAACTTACCTCCATGGAAATGTATAAAAGATCCGTTCATGTTTATGTCATTGCTTATCCCTGGTCCACGTTCACCTGGTAAAGATATAAATATTTACTTGAGACCATTGATCGAGGAGTTACAAACATTATGGAATGTGGGTGTGCATACCTATGATGCAGCGTCACAGCAGTATTTTCAGATGCATGCCGCATTATTATGGACCATTAATGATTTTCCAGCTTATGGTTCATTATCTGGATGGAGCACTAAGAGATACATGGCATGTCCAGTTTGTGCGGGTCAAACACCTTCGCAACGATTACGGAATAAAATCGGATACACAGGGCACATAAGATTTCTTGAGCTGAGTCATCCTTGGCGGATGAGTCAATTATTTAACGGTCAACATGAACCTCAGAGTATGCCCAGTCCATTGTTTGGATTAGACATACTTTGCCAACATCAACATCTCAGAGACAGCACACCAGGTAAACATCCTAATAATAGAGATAAAAATCGAAAAAGCTTACCTGAAGAGTTGAATTGGACAGGAAAGAGTATTTTCTTTGAGTTAGAATATTGGGGGACTCTGAGTTTGCGACATAATTTCGATGTAATGCATATAGAAAAAAACATTTGTGAGAGTTTAGTGGGTACACTATTCAATATTCCGGGTAAGACAAAAGACATTGTAAATGCTAGATTGGACCTACAAGAACTTAGAATTCGCAGTGAATTGCATTTACAAGTCACCTCTCGAGGTCTTATTAAGCCTCATGCTAGTTATGTGCTCAATCAATCGGAGAGAAAATCATTCTGTGATTGGCTGAAAATGGTGAAATTCCTGATAATTATGCATCGAATATTGGGCGTTGGTCAGAGATGATACAATAACGGGATTAAAGAGTCACGATTGTCATGTGCTTCTCGAGATTCTCCTTCCTGTTGGCATTCGACCTTATCTCCCCCCGAATGTATGCGACGTCGTACTTGATCTATGTGGCTTCTTTAAACAATTATGTCAGAGGACATTAAGCACATATGTTATTGACGACCTTGAGCGAGGAATCGTGATAATCCTATGCAAGCTGGAGCGAATTTTACCACCCGATTTTTTTGATGTCATGGTACATTTGCAGGGCTTTGGGAGATTACAAACAATATGTGAAAAACAAGGCTCGCCCTGAAGGGTCAATAGCTGAAGCTGTTATAATAAACGAAGTAATAACATTTTGTTCGATGTACATGCAGAATATTGAAACTCATTTTAATCGTCGGCCACGAAACTATAATGAAGATGCAAGTAATAACCAAGATATCACAGTGTTCCGTCAAAATTGCAGACCATTTGGAGCAGTAGGTGTCAAATTACTAACCTTTCAGGAAGTTGAACGTGCGCATTGGTTTATATTGAGTAATTGTGATGAAGTGCAACCGTATATAACGTAAGTTTTTCTGGTGCATAACTACTGTATTTTTGCCATACATTAACCGTGATAATTTATTGTAGGCAACATCTAACAATGCTACAATGTGGTGGTGACCACAATGTTGATGGAACACACAGAAAAGAATTTCCTAAATGGTTTGAGACAACTGTAAGTTAGAATATTTTATTTTTATTTTTATCCTAACATTAAACATTTCAGTTTGTTATATTAAATAATATATTTCTCTCATTGTCAGATTAACAACCAAGTGCAAAATGGTCAATTGGACTTGCAATCCTCGTTGGTTTCTTTAGCTTATGGGCCTCAAAAGCAGGCTTATGAGTACAATGGATGCATTGTCAACGGAGTTAGATTTCATACCGAACAACGAGATGTTACTCATGTGACTCAAAATTCTGGAATTGTAGTCCAAGGAGAACACGGCTCAGATCTAATTGACTTCTACGGCGTATTGCAGTCGGTCATTGAGTTGATATACCGACCCAGACGACATATTATGCTATTCGACTGTATGTGGTTTGACACAAATGCCAGAAAGATGAGAATTCAAGTTCGTAATCATCTAACGTCAATTAATGTTCAACGTTTTTGGTACAAGAATGATCCATACATTTTTTGTACCCAAGCACGTTCAGTGATATACATATCGGATCCTAAGTTAGGAACTGGATGGATGGTGGTAGAAAAGTTACAACATAGGGCCATCTGGGACACGCAGGAGAAAGATAGAGTTGACATATCAGATGAAACAGAAGAAGTCTCCGGCAACTTTGAAGATACTGCACAAATATTTTATGGACCAACTGTCACCGTTCCTGAAAATATCACATTAACTCGAGCTAGTATAGACGTTGAGATAATTCCTCATTCTGAAGTGAGAGTTGAAGTAGCAAGTGAAGAACAATTTGACACTGAAGATGACTTTGATTCCAGTCACGAATCCTCAAATACCGACGACAATAGTGATTAATGAATTTACCGTATTTTGTGATTGATGAATAATTTTCTGGATTATAATGTATGGTTGTTGATTTTAATTACTCTTTAGATATGGTTGAAATATTATCGTAATTATTAATAGTTTTCTGGATTATAATGTATGGTTGTTGATTTTAGTTACTCTTTAGATATGGTTGAAATATTATCGTAATTATTAATAGTATAACTATCATATATTTGTTTTTATTATTTTTAATGGTAGACATTTAGCGTCGAATATTATTTTTTGACGCTAAATATAAAAAATTAAATTTCCCGGAAAAATAACCCTAAATTTTTAATAAACCGCCTACTTTTTTGCGTCGAATTAGTCGACGCTAAAATGAAATTAATTCGACGCTAAATGTCCCTTTAGGGTCGAAAATTGCTTTTCGACGCTAAATATAAAAATTAAATTTCCTGGAAAAATAACCCTAAATTTTTAATAAACCGCCTACTTTGTGGCGTCGAATTAGTCGACGCTAAAATGAAATTAATTCGACGCTAAATGTCGTTTAAATCCCTAAAACCAGTGACCTCTTCTTCTCGGCTCAAACGATCAAAATTCTCCCTCTCACTCTCTTCTTCTGCATTCTCGGCTCCAACACTCTACTGCAACGAATTTACAGGTAAGTCTCACTTGTTGATTTTAATTTGATGATGATGATGATGATGGTTGTCGATGATGATGATGAATTTTGATGACCTAATGATTGTTGATATTGATGATGAATTTGCATGATGATGATGATTGTTGATGTATGATGATGATGATGATGAATTTGCATGATGATGATGATTGTTCATAGAGTGGAATCATTGATAATGATGATGATGATTGTTGATGAATGATGATGATGATTGTTGATGAATGATGATGATGATGATTGTTGATGAATGATGATGATGATGATTGACGCTAATGAATGATGAATGATGAATGATGATGATTGACGCTAATGAATGACGATGACACATCAATTTCTGCCCAGAACAGAAGCAATTTACTGCTATTCTGGGCAGAAATTGATGTTTCGTCGTTTGCGATTTGTTGTTGGAACATTGATTGAATTGAAAGCTAAAATTGGATTTTCCCTGCCGAGGGTTTAATTGGTTCATTCATGGATGCGTACTGCCTGCATGGGGCTTCCTCTTATTATCCATTAGACAAATTTCTTATTGTTTCTTTATGGCATTTAGTTCGAAATATTTATAGTCAAACTTGGTTTTAGCAATTTGATGACGCTAATGCGATGGGTTTTTGTAGATGGCACCGGACAATCACAAACGGGCTAACGCGACTCCATCTACATCAGCAAGGGCAACTGGCCCAGGTGATTCCTCTGCTAGAACAGGTGAGTCCAGTACAGTGAAGGGTCGAGGACGCACCCGTGGCCTGGGGTTGGCTAAGTACGTTAAGGCTCACGGCCGTATCCGGATAGAGATATCAGATGATGGACACACTCAAGTCGGACAACATAATTCAGCGTTTAATACAGCTATAGGAGCTACAGCTCGATATGAAGCTCCCCAAAACTACGTATCTTGGAGAAAGATACCATGGGAGACGAAAATGAACCAGCTATTCCCTTCGCTACTTGTAAGTTTTTGATATTGTTTGTTATTTAACATTTTTATTTTATACTTATTTTTACTCGAATTTTCATGTAGGAATGGTTCGACTTCGATCTGACCAAAGTGAATGTCCAACAATATATTGACTATCACATGGGGAAAAGTTATAAAGATTATAGAACAAAAGTCCTGAAACCAATATTCGACGAACATGGACCTTCAAATGCTCCACAACACAAGCCTGATTTTATAGAGGAACAATATTGGACATTATTATGTGAGCTTTGGTCTAGCAAAAAACACGAGGTAAATTTTGAAATAAACGGAAATTTATAATTGTCTTTGTTTTCGGTACTTACAGTGTTGGTGAATGCAGGATAAATGTCACGCAAATACGGAAAATCGAAGTCACTTGCGTTTTAACCACCGTGGAGGTTCGAAGCCATTTATCCAACATCATGCCGAACATTCTGAGGTAAATATATCCTAACGTAAAATTTAACAGTTAATTGTTTTTACTAATCTGGAATAATATTGAATTTATTTTCTGTTTATAACAGAGTAGCACAGGTGAGGTGCAATCATTTCCAGATTTTTTCCGTGTGACGCGTTACAATGGGAGGAACAAATGGATAAATGAAGAAGCCAAACGCTGCTATGTAAGTTTCAATTTTTAAAATAAAATAATTAATATTATATATGTTAATTTTTTTTTCTCAAATTCTAATATTAACTTATTTTTTGAAACATAACGAAATGATGGAACTCCAACATCAAACTCAGGAGGCAGGGTCCGACCCAAAACCGAATAAGCAGTTGTCGCAATTGGTTTTCAAGAATTATAAAGCTTACAACGTCGGCCTTGGCACTCGTTAGAAGCCGACGTCATCTGCACGCAATACTGTTAATTCAGACAATACCTCTTATCTTCGAGACCAGTTAGCCACCACCCAATACCGGCTAGCCACCACCCAAGACCGGCTAGCCACCACCGAAGACCAACTAGTCACCACCCAAGACGAGCTGAAGAAGACTAAGGAGGAGCTACAATAGGTCAAGGTGGACCACGAGAAGAAGTTGGAGCAGTTTGAACAGTAGATGCTGGCTTTCCGGCAGATGTTGGAGGCCTCACTCAGTCAGGGTGCATTGGGCTCGCATACATATATTCATTAGGTAGACAACTCTTTGTCAATCACTCACCAGTGACTCCTGGTTTTGGTCCTGACCGTTTCTCGTTATGACAGCTTTGGCACGTTCACAAGGAGGCGTATCAAGGCTACACTTGTCAATGACATACTCAAGCTATCGGTGTAGTCCTGACAGCTTTGGCACGTTCGGATTTCCACTTTCACTTGAATTTGTCCAGTATCAATATACAATCGGTATGGATAATAATCATATAACCTACACCCTCACAGCTTTGGCACGATCTCGGATGCAGTTATAGAAGATACCCATAAACGTATTGACAAGACGGACCAAGAAACATGTATCCAATACACGTACTTTACAGCCATATTTCAAAGCGGGATTTTCATATGGAAGTTATACTCTACATCAAATGCAGAATTTTAATCTAAATCATTTTCTAAACAATTCAGTTCAACATAAGAAAACATAACACAATTTAACCATTTAATTTCAGTTACATTTTCCGTTAGCGTCGAACCGAAAAGTAAGAAACATATATAGATTCCAGCATGTGCGAACGATAAAATTGGATTACATATCATATCAGCATGAATAATATAATGGATGAAGCATCAGACATGCTCTGATACCATTTTGTTGGGGTATCCAGCGAAAACGCGGGTTCGGGACGAAATCGACTTTTAAAACTTTTAACAGTCCCGATGAATAATTAGTATCGTATACCAATTATAAATCCTATTATGCCCTAAAGTCTCATGACATTCATAAGAATCATAATTTCACCAAATTACGATTTTTACCACTAATGCGATTTTACGGAAAATTCCTAAAACACTTCCGAAACAATTCCGAAAATTCTAGAAATTTTTCCTACGCATTTTAGTACATTCAATTACATCCACAATAACTCAATTTCACAAATTAAGCCAAATTGAATTAATTTCAAATTAATTCAATTAATATTCATATAAAATCCAATTTGATCAATCCAATGAGTCCCACCATAAAGTTACTCTAAAACAATTCTAGGTCACATATGAGTGGCTAATATAACTCTAGAATGGCAATATGCGTATCCAATACCCTAATTAAGTCAATTACATTAATTGCCCAAATATTTACACATGCTACACAATATAATCAATTAATTTTTTCACAAGCAAAACTCAACAAACAGCATAAAGCCTAACTACATCATATGTAAATCAATTGGAATAAATTGAACAATTTCCCAACATATCAAATTAAGGAATTACCTTAACTCCTCCTTTATTTGTAGTCTAAGTACCAATTGATGTTGTTTATGCTTCCAATTTGTTATTTTGCCCATCCAAGAGAAAAGCCCCAAATTGATTTTGTTTGAAACCATTTCAAAACAAGCCAAAAACACAGCCCTTTGCCGAGAGGCAACCATCTTGGCCATGAGTGAAGAAAATAAAAATGAAACATTTTTCAACTTTTATTTCTTTCTCCAGCTACGCCGAGAGTCAAAGAAAGGAAATCAACCTATTGCATTTTTTTTATTTACTTTTAATTTCTGTTCTTGGCTAAAAGTGGCTTTCACTTTCTCTAATCCTTTTAGCTGGCCGAATCTGAAGAAGCCAAAAGGGAAAAATGAAAAACTACTTTTTCATTTCTAGTCTTTCAACTTGACTGATTCTGAAGAAGCCAGAAAAAAAATGAAAACCTAATTTTCATTTCTTCTCCCACAGCTTGACCGAGAGAGCAAGATATTGCAAAAAGTGGGGTATTTATTTATCAAATATATCAACACTTGGCTAGGAAAATTCCACATATATTCTAAAATATTGACTCAATTTTACCACATGCTTATCAATATAAGCTTAATAATATTTTAATTAATTAAACAATTTAATTAATCAATTAATTAATTAAGTTGTGACAAATATAAAATAACTAAATAATATCACAAATGTGTCCAACACATGTAAAAATTAATTAGTCAATTGTATAATTAATTAATCAAATAACAATTATTTAATTAATTAATCTACATGTGCAAGTGTTATTCTCCAATTAATACTAATGTGTATCTAATCAAATTATGTATCATATACACATACACATTAAATACTAAAATACCCAGCATGTGTAACATTACGAATAATTAAATTATTCATAATTAATTGCCCTAGTGCTCTACGAGTATGTTTTATTAGCGGGACTCTCTAGGTTCAGGTGTATCTGTCACGAAAACAATTTTCGTGTTCGTAATTTACCCACTCGCAAATTACGACGACCACAAATAACCACGTTGAACCATACAAGTCGAGGTCATCGCATACATATAGTCCATCCGTCACAGGTCATCCAAATTATACTGGAGATATAGATAAAACGTCAAATCTCTGTAGCGTACAATTCTGTATATCGCGAAATATAATCGTGATTCTCTACATAAATACTCTGAACAGTTCCGCAGTATACCCTGGCCAAGGATTTTAGAGTATCACGAAATGGATGCCTACATCCCGTACACGGGACTGACAGATCCTCTTTTGATACGCACAGGATATCATGAGCATCAGTCCACACCCAACGAACAGGCGGAGGTCTGATCATGACTAGATCATTGACGTGACTGTCATCAAAGTGTGGAGGATAGCTCATATATCCACAGTGGTATCTCAAGTCGAAGGACCACTATGCTCGCTCAACTCGAGAAGGTTCTTATTGACGTTGGTGTACCATCTATTAGGAAACCTTCAGTGAGTCGTTCAGTGTCTTATCAAATAAACACCTACATGTCTATACGAGTCTCCCGAGACTCATGGTTCACTGGGATAAACCATCGGACCAAGTCACGATATACGACATGTACTGGTCTCAGCGGATTTTACTAACCGACCCGTGTTAGCAAATCTTGACCAGGAACTTTATTCAAGGATATACAACTAATAGTGCGCTTCCCAATGTCAATTATAAACTACGTTATAACTGCGCACTATATCGTAAATCCTATGGTCTTTGTCTAATAGACACATATCACTAAACTAGATTTAGTTTCGGTCTAAACGGAATCAGATAACTAATCATAATTAGACCGGATATATGTATAAAAGACAAGAGTGCTACCGTTAAATTAATAATATTATGGAAAATACAATTACTCGTATTTATGAATCGGACATAAATACGATCCGGATTGGCACTCGGAGCACCAACCCTAACAATTTCTTCCACTTGCTCTAGTGCCAATCCATGGTATCATATACACATCTCAATGTGCATCGCATACTCATATCCCTCAAGAGCTCACAAGCACTCAAGAGGTAGGCAACAACAAGTAAGCATGCTTTTAACAAATCGAGTCTGTCCAACAAACCCAATCGTTTTCCTTAGATAGCATCATTCATATTTTGTAGAATCCAAATTCCACATCAATATGACTCAGACGTTATATCAGTATTGTGTCATAGCTACTAAGTTATCTATGTATTTAGAAATCAAATCCAAATACTTTAAGATAACCGCAAGCACTATACTAATATCAAAACTTCTAATCCTTTAGGGTCATTGTGCAACTTCATAAGTCAATACTTCATAAGTTGCAACTGATTCCACTAATTTAGTAGAATCAACAGTGACACTCCCACTGCATCTTTTCTGACTTTATATGACATAGACCATCTAATGTCATAATTAGAATCAAAACTAATCTGACCTTATGGTTGCTGACTAAATTCTCCATGTATAAGAAACTCGTTCTTAATATCTCAAAGATCATAAAGAACATGTTTCAAGATTTATCATATAGTCTGCAGTATATCAAAATAACTCGTAACAATTATGATTAAATTGATATCTTTAATCGCACATAATACAGTATTCATTACACCATCATCCTATGATGCATAAGATTGACTAGACATTCCAATCAATCTATCTTTCGACAAAGGAATCATCCTCTACGAAAGATAAATACTATATATATAAAAGACACGTTAACTGTCAAACAGTTACACTAACTGTCATACAGATAGTCTTACTGTATCCTTTATTAGATCATATCTACTATGCGATTAATGGGAATATCTCACAAGTCTCTTAGTTTTATATCTTATATATGAAACTTTGTATCAAATATAACAAAGACTGCTCCCACTGATTTCACGGAGAAAACAAGACTTAAGGATATATAGTACTAGAAAGAAATTTTTACGCTCCCACTGACCCTACTTATAAATATGTATTCTCTACACTTCGATAAAACCAGACAATCTGACTAATATCAAAAACAGAGAACACAGATTTCCGGAAATCTTACCCGAGTCTACAATAGGCTCTATAAGCTAATATATCAAACTGTGATCTTAGCAGAATACAAACTCTAGGGCCATTCCAGAATGAGCTCTTCAAACAAAGAAATCATGACGGATCTCTTATTCGAAGAAACCATTCAAGAACACCACTTTGCATTCTTTAGCCAAAACACACGGTTTAATATCTACATTAACCAACAGATCCTTAATTGTTCAATTAGTGCGACTAGAAACAGGTTTCTTCAGAATCAACAATAGATTACTGAGTGTAACCTTTCTCACTGTCAAACTATAAAGGTCAAACCTTTACAAGCTCACTTCGCTTTCGCTGCGCAAATAATTTTGCACACTTTATGAACAATTCATAACGAAAACCTAATCAAGTTCTGAACTTGATCGTAATAAGCTATAAACAATCTTAAATCTATTGTTAATGCTAAATTCCGGAATCGATATCAAATATCGCTCCCACTACAAGTTATAGGATAATTTTCTTCGATAAGAAAATAACAGAATCATTAAGTATCAAATACTTTGTAAATGATTCTAACATCCTATTAAACTTATACGGAAGTTGTCTAAGGGTCTATTCATCTTATTAATTACGTAGTTCCACTTATAGTTTATCATTCTCACATTTGACTTCAATAAGTCAAGTCTTTTCTGCAATCATTAACATCCAATGTTACATACCAAGTAATAAAATAATTTTATTGCTCGGGATCGTAGAAAATATATTCTATCAAATAGAATAAATGATAAATATTACTTGTACCTCCGAGGCGCAAGTACTTTCAATTATATAACCATTATACAAAAGAAAGTTTCAAATCTCAAACTTTTCAAGATTCGAATTTTCTACTATACATATCTTATATGTAACTGTAGAAACAAATGGAACTTAATTAAAGAGATGAATCAGTGTTATTGGCGCATAACCTCAAAAGTATTGAAACTTATTCGATAGCACTCAATATCAACGAATCAAATCATATAAGATTCGATTACTCCCACTGACCAATTCCATCACAATGGAATCGTGGAAGTTTAATATTGAGTAAGAATCACATTCATTAAATAATCTTAGAACAAATTGCCATAAATTCATGCGTTCGATCATATCAAACATCTTCGAACAATTCAAAGACGCGCAAAGAATTTCAACGATATAGTTTTCAACACTACGGATAAAATATCTTTGAACTATTCAAAATATTCTATCCGAGTTTCATCAGAAACATATTGACAGTCTTTGAACAATTCAAGACGTTCAACATGTTCTCTATTAGAAACACGTAACTGAGTCATGACAAATCATTAACTGAGTTACAAAATGAAGAAAACTATCTACGGACAATTTCTAATTCATTAAACAACATACATCTTATGTATTAGTTTAATAAATAAGTGGTCCAATGATAATCATCAGTTAAATGAGATTTAATCATAACCTGAATACAATATTCATTAAATGGATAATGATATGTGGTGTGATCTCGTATCAGACCATCATTTACCATAAGGATTAAGCATCATATGCTTTTATGATATAATCTCATAAAGCACTATCCTAAGTTATTTATTTTATCGAATATTTTTCTTAATGTCAGTCAAGAATCTCGAGACATGAACTATTCAAGTCAATTCTTACTGCATAAGAAATGAATCTTACTAGACTATTATATCCTAACGCAGATATCCATTTAGATTACATAATCGTGACTTAGAAACTAAGTCACAAACCATCATGATTTTCAAGAAAATCGGAACAACAGTTCCCGATGGTTTTAACTAATCTAACAGTTTCAAAGTCTACTGTCTTTCTAGAACCTATTCTAGAACAACGCAACCATAAGTAAAGTCAGAAAATCTATTCAAGTAATAGACATGCAGTGGATTAGAAGCATAAATCTATAATCAAAATAGAATAAAGGAAGACGAAAGCAGTAAATTCCATAAAATTACGCACTGCATGAGTTATGGATTTTAAACCCAGCAGTGTCTCCCACTATTTTACGTAATACCGTAATCCCCAACGGACAACGGGAATTCAATAATTAAATCGAATTCCATAGCGAGTGTAGGATCCCATGAATATATTTCGACTCACAGCTTTGGCACGATCTCGCCTACATATATTCATTAGGTAGACAACTCTTTGTCAATCACTCACCAGTGACTCCTGGTTTTGGTCCTGACCGTTTCTCGTTATGACAGCTTTGGCACGTTCACAAGGAGGCGTATCAAGGCTACACTTGTCAATGACATACTCAAGCTATCGGTGTAGTCCTGACAGCTTTGGCACGTTCAGGATTTCCACTTTCACTTGAATTTGTCCAGTATAATATACAATCGGTATGGATAATAATCCTATAACCTACACCCTCACAGCTTTGGCACGATCTTGGATGCAGTTATAGAAAGATACCCATAAACCGTATTGACAAGACGGACCAAGAAACATGTATCCAATACATGTTACTTTACAGCCATATTTCAAAGCGGGGATTTTCCTATGGAAGTTATACTCTACATCAAATGCAGAATTTTAATCTAAATCATTTTCTAAACAATTCAGTTCAACATAAGAAAACATAACACAATTTAACCATTAAATTTCAGTTACATTTTCCGTTAGCGTCGAACCGAAAAGTAAAGAAACATATATAGATTCCAAGCATGTGCGAACGATAAAATTGGATTACATATCATATATCAAGCATGAATAATATAATGGATGAAGCATCAGACCTGCTCTGATACCATTTTGTTGGGGTATCCAGCGGAAACGCGGGTTCGGGCGAAATCGACTTTTAAAACTTTTAACAGTCCCGATGAATAATTAGTATCGTATACCAATTATAAATCCGTATTTTGCCCTAAAGTCTCATGACATTCATAAGAATCATAATTTCACCAAATTACGATTTTTACCCCTAATGCGATTTTACGGAAAATTCCTAAAACACTTCCGAAACAATTCCGAAAATTCTAGAAATTTTTCCTACGCATTTTAGTACATTCAATTACATCCACAATAACTCAATTTCACAAATTAAGCCAAATTGAATTAATTTCAAATTAATTCAATTAATATTCATACCAAATCCAATTTGATCAATCCAATGAGTCCCACCATAAAGTTACTCTAAAACAATTCTAGGTCACTTATGAGTGGCTAATATAACTCTAGAATGGCAATATGCGTATCCAATACCCTAATTAAGTCAATTACATTAATTTCCCCAATTTATTTACACATGCTACACAATATAATCAATTAATTTTTCTCACAAGCAAAACTCAACAAACAAGCATAAAGCCTAACTACATAATATGTAAATCAATTGGAAAAAATTGAAACAATTTCCCAACATAACAAATTAAGGAATTACCTTAACTCCTCCTTTATTTGTAGTCTAAGTACCAATTGATGTTGTTTATGCTTCCAATTTGTTATTTTGCCCATCCAAGAGAAAAGCCCCAAATTTTGTTTGAAACAATTTCAAAACAAGCCAAAAACACAGCCCTTTGCCGAGAGGCAACCATCTTGGCCATGAGTGAAGAAAATAAAAATGAAACATTTTTCAACTTTTATTTCTTTCTCCAGCTACGTCGAGAGTCGAAGAAAAGGAATCAACCTATTGCATTTTTTTTTTTTACTTTTCATTCTATTCTTGGCTAAAAGTGGCTTCACTTTCTCTAATCCTTTTAGCTGGCCGAATCTGAAGAAGCCAAAAGGGAAAAATGAAAAACTACTTTTTCATTTCTAGTCTTTCAACTTGACTGATTCTGAAGAAGCCAGAAAAAAATGAAAACCTAATTTTCATTTCTTCTCGCACAGCTTGACCGAGAGAGCAAGATAATTGCAAAAAGTGGGGTATTTATTTATCAAATATATCAACACTTGGCTAGGAAAATTCCACATATATTCTAAATATATTGACTCAATTTTACCACATGCTTATCAATATAAGCTTAATAATATTTTAATTAATTAAACAATTTAATTAATCAATTAATTAATTAAGTTGTGACAAATATAAAATTAACTAAATAATATCACAAATGTGTCCAACACATGTAAAAATTAATTAGTCAATTGTATAATTAATTAATCAAATAACAATTATTTAATTAATTAATCTACATGTGCAAGTGTTATTCTCCAATTAATACTAATGTGTATCTAATCAAATTATGTATCATATACACATACACATTAAATACTAAAATACCCAGCATGTGTAACATTACGAATAATCAAATTATTCATAATTAATTGCCCTAGTGCTCTACGAGTATGCTTTATTAGCGGGACTCTCTAGGTTCAGGTGTATCTGTCACGAAAATAATTTTCGTGTCCGTAATTTACCCACTCGCAAATTACGACGACCACAAATAACCACGTTGAACCATACAAGTCGAGGTCATCGCATACGTATAGTCCCTCCGTCACAGGTCATCCGAATTGTACCGGAGATATAGATAAAACGTCAAATCTTCGTAGCGTACAATTCTGTATATCGCGAAATATAATCGTGATTCTCTACATAAATACTCTGAACAGTTCCGCAGTATACCCTGGCCAAGGATTTTAGAGTATCACGAAATGGATGCCTACATCCCGTTCACGGGACTGACGGATCCTCTCTTGATACGCACAGGATATCATGAGCATCAGTCCACACCCAACGAACAGGCGGAGGTCTAATCATGACTAGATCGTTGACGTGACTGTCATCAAAGTGTGGAGGATAGCTCATATATCCACCGTGGTATCTCAAGTCGAAGGACCACTATGCTCGTTCAACTCGAGAAGGTTCCTATTGACGTTGGTGTACCATCTATTAGGAAACCTTCAGTGAGTCGTTCAGTGTCTTATCAAATAAACACCTACATGTCTATACGAGTCTCCCGAGACTCATGGTTCACTGGGATTAACCATCGGACCAAGTCACGATATACGACATGTACTGGCCTCAGCGGATTTTACTAACTGACCCGTGTTAGCACATCTTGACCAGGAACTTTATTCAAGGATATACAACTAATAGTGCGCTTCCCAATGTCAATTATAAACTATGTTATAACTGCGCACTATATCGTAAATCCTATGGTATTTGTCTAATAGACACATATCACTAAACTAGATTTAATTTCGGTCTAATCGGAATCAGATATCTAATCATAATTAGACCGAATATATGTATAAAAGACAAGAGTGCTACCGTTAAATTAGTAATATTATGGAAAATACAACTGCTCGTATTTATGAGTCGGACATAAATATGATCCGGATTGACACTCGGAGCACCAACCCTAACAGTTTGTGCATGCAGCTGTTATTGAGTTTCAACTCATTAATTATGAATTTTACCTCTATGTGTGTTTTGATTATATCAGACAAGCCTTGTTAATATATTATTTGTTCTTTTTTGACAGAATTTGTACTATATGGATTTGTATGGCTATTGAAATTCTTTCTTTACTGTCGAATATTATATCAAATTTTATTTGTAAAACAACTTTTGCGTTAAAGATATTTTATATCAATATTGGATTATTCTTAATATGCTTATTTGAAGACTTTTATATTGGTTGTGTTAGACCTATATACACTACAAAAATTATGCCATTTAGCGTCGAAACTAATCGACGCCAAAATTTCGACGCAAATGTAGATTAGCGTCAAATTAATTAGACGCAAAAATTGGACGCCCAAACATAGACGAGAATAATATTTAGCGTCGAATAAAAGATATTCGATGCTAAAAATTATCATTTTGCGTCCAATTTATTTCGACGTTAAATAAAAGTTTCTGACGCTATAGGTCAGATATTGCGACGAAATAATTCGACACGAAAAAGTAGACTTTTAGCGTCGAAACGAAACGACGCTAAAGTATATTAAAAAAATAATATTTGTATACTTATAGCGGTGATTTTTTAACTATTAGCATCGAATATAGTCGAAGCCTAAAACACATTTAACGTCGACTAGTTCGACGAAAATAGTTAACAAATGTGTTTTTTTTTTAAATATTAATTTACTACTTTTTGGTCTAAAATAATTAATTTAATATTTTAATTATTTGAAAAAAAATTCATGATTAATAAAAGAATTACGAAATATTATAATAATAATTTTATTATTATATTGAATTTTTTTTTTAAAAAAATACATATTATAGTAAAACTATTTGTTCAAAATGTTTATATAAATGGATATAAAATTATTGCTACTGTGATGGGGGCGCTCGAGCCCAATGCACCCTGACTGAGTGAGGCCTCCAACATCTGCCGGAAAGCCAGCATCTGCTGTTCAAACTGCTCCAACTTCTTCTCGTGGTCCACCTTGACCTGTTGTAGCTCCTCCTTAGTCTTCTTCAGCTCGTCTTGGGTGGTGACTAGTTGGTCTTCGGTGGTGGCTAGCCGGTCTTGGGTGGTGGCTAGCCGGTATTGGGTGGTGGCTAGCCGGTATTGGGGTGTGGCTAACTGGTCTCGAAGATAGATGAGGTATTGTCCGAATTAACAGTATTACGTGCAGATGACGTCGGCTTCTTACGAGTGCCAAGGCTGACGTTGTAAGCTGTCTGATTCTTGAAAACCAATTGCGACAACTGCTCATTCGGTTTCGGGTCGGACCCTGTTTCCTGAGTTTGATGTTGGAGTTCTATCATTTCGTTCTGTTTAAAAAAATAAGTTAATGTTAGAATTTGAAAAAAAAATTAACATATATAATAATTATTATTTTATTTTAAAAACTGAAACTTACATAGCAGCGTTCGGCTTCTTCATTTATCCATTTGTTTTTCTCATTGTAATGCGTCACTCGAAAAAAATCCGGAAATGATTGCACCTCACCTGTGCTACTCTGTTAAAAATAGAAAATACATTTAGTATTATTCTACATTAGTAAAAATAATGAACTGTTAAATTTTACGTTAGGATATATTTACCTCAGAATGTTCGGCACGATGTTTGATAAATGGCTTCGAACCTCCATGGTGGTTAAAAAGCAAGTGACTTCGATTTTTTCCGCATTTACGTGACATTTCCTCATTTACAACACTGTAAGTACCGAAAACAAAGAGAATTATAAATTTCCGTTTATTTTAAAATTTACCTCGTGTTTCTTGCTAGACCAAGCTCACATAAGAATGTCCAGTCTTGCTCCTATATAAAATCAGGCTTATGTTGTGGAGCATCTGAAGGTCCATGTGTAGGCATTTATTTTTGCATGTGAAACCCGATGATGAGTCTCAGTTGGAGGCACTACCTTTAAGTCGCGAGAAAGCCGCGGGCGGGAAACGGACGTCGGAAGGGAAGAGTCAAGAATTGACTCATATTCGGATTAAGTTCACTGGTTTAGCTTCGGGTTACTTGTTGGTTTTCCGTTTTAAAAATTATTCATGGCATAAAACACTCACAAATCACCTAACCTAGGCCCACACGCCCAACCAAAAGCCCACACGCCCAATCACATAATTACACCCAAATTAAATAAAATATTAGATTAAATATTAATTAGATAATGTATTTGAATTAAATAAAAATATTTTAAGCCATTTACCAATTAAATAAAACATAATATATAATCATACCTAATTTGGACAAATCAAATATATAACTTCCTAACTAAAAAAAAATCACATACTAAATAAAAAATATGCCATACCTAATCCTAACCAATCAATATATTGTATTCCTAATTTGAACCAAATTTCTCCCCCCTCAATCTAATCTTTTCCTTGTTAGATACCAAATCAAATCCTCCATTTAAATGCCAATCTATTCCTTGTGAGACAAGGTGAGGCCCTAGCCTTTCTCTATATAAACCACACCTATCCAAGGCATTCCTCTCTCCTAGTTTACGCCCATCACAAGAAATAAAGAAGCAAGAATTTTCAACCCCCTCTCCAAGCTCTCCATTCACGCATATTACACAAAAAATATAACAAATTTCTCTTCATCTCCTTCCCCTACTTGACCGAAAAACACAGCCCCATAAGCCTCCCTCACATCACCAAAAAATACACCAATACAGCAGCCCGTTGCACGTCAAAAAAGCAACCCCATAAGCCTCCCTATATCACCGAAGCAACAGCCCCGTAAACCTCTCTGCAGTACTGAAAAACTGCACTCCTATTAGCCCTCAAAATAGTCCTTAAAATCCCTAAACCAGTAACATAAAAACTGCACTTATAACCCTTAAATAATCACACAAAAACTGCACTTAAAATCCACAAAAAACACCCAAAACAGTCCCCCTATACCCCTGAAACAGTGACCAGTAATACGATAGCGGAACCGCGAGGAAACAGCAGCAAACGGAGTCAAAACAGTAGCTTGAGCAGCGAAACAGCGAGGTAAGACGCAAACCTGTGAACCAGAAAAGTTGTGGTGTGATAGCCCTTCCGACGGCCGTGAAACGTGAGTTCGAAAGTCGACATAAAAGGTTAGACCTGAGGGTATTTTCCACATTCGTTTTCTGTTTTATTTGTATTATTTATTGAGTATTGCTTGCATGATTGTTATGTTGAAATGCATGTTGTGGCCCTTGAGTAGATAAATATGCATGGATTATGAGATATTGTATGTTGTGGCTTTGGAATAAAATGAGAGATGTGTCAACTCTCGCGGTATATCGGATGGAAACCCGGACATAAATTTCATAGCCGATTCCGAATGGACGGTAGTATGATATGTACTCGGGATACAACTCCACGTACCGTTTGAGTAAACGACACATTCTTTTGTTTTATTTTGCTTTGATTTAATTATTTTTCGTCATTTGAATTCCCCACATTATTTGTATGCATGATACAATCGAGCGCATGGGCTTAGTAAGTCGGATAAAGGTCCCCTATTTGGAGGGGTTAAAATCCTTTACCACAATACTTTGCCGCGCCGGTTGATGTGTGTTCGGTTGGATATAAGATATGTTCAATCGGGCATACTAGTTTGATGTGATTGCCTTTATTTTTGTATGTATGATACAATCGAGCGCATGGGCTTAGTAAGTCGGATTAAAGGTCCCATATTTGGAGGGGTTAAAATCCTTTACCCCAATGCTTTGCCGCGCCGGTTGATGTGTGTTCGGTTGGATATAAGATATGTTCAATCAGACATACTAAGTTTGATATGATTGTCTTTATTTTTGTATGCATGATTCAATCGAGCGTATGGGCTTAGTAAGTGCGATTAAAAGGTCCCCTATTTGGAGGGGTTAAAATCCTTTACCACAATGCTTGCCGCGCCGGTTGATGTGTGTGTTCGGTTGGATATAAGATATGTTCAATCAGACATACTAAGTTTGATATGATTGTTTTTATTTTTGTATGCATGATTCAATCGAGCGCATGGGCTTAGTAAGGCGATGAAAGGTCCCCTATTTGGAGGGGTTAAAATCCTTTACCACGATGCTTTGCCGCGCCGGTTGATGCGTGTTCAGTTGAATACAAGATATGTTCAATCGGACATACTAAATTTCATATAGTTATCTTTGTCTTTGTACTCATTGTAACGAAAGGCGCATGGGCTTATTATGTTGGATTAAAAGGTTCTCTATTTGAGAAGAAAAGCCTAAAAAGGCTACCTTTACCACGATATTTGCCGTGTCTTTCATCTATTGATTGCATCTTCTATCCCTGTCTTGGCTCGACCTATTGTCATTGGTATACCCATATTTTCACCCCTTGCTTCAGCCACTAACTAGCCAACAAATAACTCTAATAAATCCTCATTTCTCTCTCCATGAACCCTCGGCAACTCACCATATTATAAACCCATTCACCATGTACGTAACTGCCCCCTCATGCTCACGATAACTCCCCATTCTCAACTCACTGCCTTCACGCCCACTGAACACAACCCACAAACCCCAACACACAGCTCGCCCCCCACGCACCTAAACACGGCCATAATTCCCCACGTGAGCAGCCCTCACTCTTTCACACAAAGAACGCATCACACCAGCCCACGCCTCACAGCACGCCACAAGCTTCTCGCCACATAGCACCTCACGGCCTCACGTAAGCCAATTCACGCCAATTGCCTTAAACATGCCCACTGACCTGCACGCATAAAACCCTAAACTGAACCCTTCATGCGACAGCCCCTTGCACTCACGCACACACTCACAACTCTCACATAAAGCCAACTATACCATTCATGCATGTATTATGAAATCCCATATAGTCATTCTTATCTTTGTATCATCATAGTGAAAAGCATGTATCCCATTGGTTACATCATTTACCTTCGTCTTGGTTCAACGTATCGTATTACAATTCATATATCTATGTCATGATAGCATTTGAGTATTATTTCTTGCGGTATATCAGATGGAAACCCAGACATAAATTCTTAGCCGATTCCGAATGGACGGTACTGCGGTCTGTACTTGGGATACAATTCCACGTACCACTTGGAAAAGTGCTCATATGTGTGCTTGTGTGGTTAGTGTGTGTGCCTGTGTCTTTCGTGAATATAATATGCCAATGAAGTTGTATGTTCGTTGCTACTTTGATGTACTTTCAAGCATGCAATCTTAGATGTGAAATAGATGTAAATTTAGGTGTAAGTTTTATCTTGTACATGTGAATTTAGAAGCATGATACTCTTGGAAATAAGTGTTGCTTAAACTTGATTAAATTATTATATAAATCCTTTCATTACAAGTGACATAAGTAAGGGACCATTCTGAACCCAACGGTTTGAGGTATTCCCTTGCGAGGGGTGAGTGCGGCCTTAAATCTCATTTTCTCTGTTCACACCGGGTGGCGACTCCATTATTCTCCGGTTTAGTCCCCCGTGGCTACTTCGTACTCCCGATCGGGCCGCGAGCCCGGGACAAACATGCGTCGCCCAGTTTCCGTGTCCCACAGTCTGGCGACTCCACTGGGGATAGATAATCGGCCCCGAAATAATGTCTTGTAATTTTGGATTTGTGCTTTAATTAATCATGTCTATAGTGGGTTAATGGGTTTGGTTAAAGGCATTGTCAGCGAGAGCCTTCGTCAGCGAGAGCCTTTGTCCGCACTCCCGTAAACCCAGATATGAACCTTAGTCATAGAACTAGTAGAAATTATTATTTTTTTAATGTTGATATTTTGGACCGTTGTCATTTGGATTCAGTTGGACTTGTTGTCATGAGGTATGGGCTTGTTGGGCCATTTAAACTGGGACGAGTCTGTGCTTTATGGCGATCGGGCCAAAAGTTTCTAAAATGCTGATGGGCCAACTAGTGTAAAATTATTATGAGCATATATATTACATGCATCTCATGCACCTCATACATACATATGTCATGTTAACACCTTCTATGTCTCTAAAAGACATCATATATACCGTTTGGGTTAGAGAAGGAACAAGGCTCATTAAAAGAATAGTAACAGTCATGAGTGAATCGGGTAATGAGGTATCCCGTATGGATCAGTTAGAGAACGGTCTCGCCAAGATTACTGAACAGTTGCAAGCCTTGACCACTGCTATGGCTGGTATGGCTGTGCCCCGTGCTGGGGGAAATTCTGAGAATGTTAGGCATGATGAGCCTCCGAATGGGTTGGGGGATGATATCCCCACTTTTGATGATGATATGGCAGAGTATGCAACAGGCAGAGTATTTGGGTCTCAGGCAGAATTTCAGAAGCTTCGAGATCAGGTTGAGTCATTTACCCGCAAAATGAGGGGTAAAAATGAAGAGTTGTTAGATTATGAGGCAATGACCTTCGGAGAACAGCTGCCAGCTCAGTTTAAAATGCCCGACATGGCCAAGTTTAATGGGAATGGAGACCCGAGAGTCCATCTGTAGCAATATGTCTCAGTCATGAGTTCAGTGGGCCTATCATAGCGCCAGGTCCAAAAGATGTTTGGGATGTCACTCGAGGGGGCACCTGTGGTTTGGTATCATAGCCTTGAGAAGAAGGTTAAGGAAGATTGGAGAGAACTAACTGATGCTTTTCTGAAGCAATATGTTACAGACTTAGAGATTGACTTGTCACTCCGTGATTTGGAGAACACTAAGCAGAAGCCAGAGGAAAGTTTCAAAGAGTATGTGGATCGCTGGAGAAGCCAGCTTTTGAAAATGCAGACTCGGCCTTCAGAGAAAGACCAAATTAAAATGATCATCAAGGGCACCAAGCCCTCTATTTATGGTAAGCTGAGGAGGATGACCTCCATGATTACTGATTTCCGACAGTTGAGAGAGACTGTTATGAATATTGAAGAAGAGGAGGCTGAAAATAGAAAGTTCTATGGCCAGAATATGAGGACTTTTGGGGGGTATTCTGAGACTAAGCCCGCTACTGCTGAGGTTGCTGCCATCAGGAACCGACAATTCTCCAACCTTGGTAGACCTTTGTCGAAGGTATTTGAAAAGTTACAGGGACAAGGAATCTTGAAACCATTAGAAGGCAAGCCACTTCCACACCCCCACCGCCACACATAAATGTGAACCTTTATTGTCACTTCCACCGGCTACATAGCCATGACACTGACAACTGCACCCACCTCAGGCATGAAATTCAAGATCTCATAGATTCCCATAAAATCCCCGACCCGGGAAAAGAACAACCCAACACACACAGAAACCCTCTACCAAACTACCACTCCGTTCCACCACCCACCTACATGATCAACTCTGGATTGCCCGAAACTTTTGTCCTCCAAGCTCTCAACCACTCAGCTTCTTTCATGGGGATAGGGAACGATAGCAGTGGGGGAACATAGGCCAAAGAAGAAGACAATGTTGTGAATGATGAAGCTGTTACTCCTGGTTTATTTGATCTTGAATTTTCAAAGACATTGAGTTTATCTACTTGTTTGAAGCATTTCTTAATGATAATAAAGACGTTCATTTCGCTTACTTGCCTGAGGCTCTTCCTTTCAACCTGTAACATGAGTATATTTGGCAAAAGCATTCAACCCTGGTACTATGATACTCAGCGATGTTTAGAACACGGGGAATTCCCGAAAGAAGCAAGCAGAAAAGATAAGATAGACATTCAGAAATTGGGAAATAGAGGCAGTGAAAATATCAGACTTGGAAGGGAATTAGTTCACCGAGCCGATCAACGTAGACAGATTGAAGAAGTAGCTTGCCTGAGGAAAATAAAACTGAACAGTCGCCAAGAGAATTAGCAGAAGACCTAACCCAACGGGATGTGAAACACACTCATACATGCATGCATACATGTAACACATTTTGGCATTCGTTTTGTGTTTGTTTTGTATTCGCAGGTTTTGAAGAAGAAAAGAGAAAGCAAAGAACAAGCTAATCAGAAATGGTGAAAAGCACAGTATCGGATTCGGGTAATAATCCCAGGGTTGAGGCCCATATCAGTATCAATCTGGGGCGAGGCCCACATCAGTAACAGTGTTGGGGCGAGGCCCACATCAGTTTCAGGGCAGAGACCCGCATCAGTACCAGTCTTAGGGATGAGTCCCAGGGTTGAGACCCACATCAGTAACAGTGTTGGGGCGAGGCCCACATCAGTTTCAGGGCAGAGACCCGCATCAGTACCAGTCTTAGGGATGAGTCCCAGGGTTGAGGCCCATATCAGTATTAATCTGGGGCGAGGCCCACATCGGTAACAGTGTTGGGGCGAGGCCCACATCAGTACCAGTTTAGGGCGAGGCCCACATCAGTAACAGTGTTGGGGCGAGGCTCACATCAGTGTGAGGGCAATGCCCACATCAGCATCAATCTGGGGGCGAAGCCCACATCAGTACCAGTTTGGGGGAGAAGCCCACATCATTACCAGTTTGGGGTGAGGCGCACATCATTATCAGCATCAGTATTGCCAGGTATGGCACTCTGAGGGCGAGGCCCACAACATTACCAGTATCAGTCTTGTCAGATATGGCACTCTGGGGGCGAGGCCCACATCTTTATCAGTATTAGTCTTGCCAGGTATGACAATCTAGGGGCGAGGCCCATATCTTTATCAGTAGCGGTCTTGCCGGGAATGACACTCTCAAGAATGGAAAATCAGTTCGAGAATGAACAAGCCGAGAATGGCAATCCAAGAATGGACAAGGTTCGAGAATGAACAAGCTGAGAATGGCAATCCGAGAATAAAACAAGGTTCGAGAATGAACAAGCCGAGAATGGCAATCCAAGAAAGGAGTAAGGTTCGAGAATGAACTAGCCGAGAATGGCAATCCGAGAATGGAACAAGGTTCGAGAATGAACAAGCCGAGAATGGCAATCCAAGAATGGAACAAGGTTCGAGAATGAACAAGCTGAGAATGGCAATCTGAGAATGGAACAAGGTATGAGAATGAACAAGCCGAGAATGGCAATCCAAGAATGGAGTAAGGTTCGAGAATGAACAAGCCAAGAATGGTAATCCGAGAATGAAGCAAAGTTCGGAATGAACAAACCAAGAATGACACTGAGAATGGAGCACGGTTCGGGAATGGACTGCCTTACAGCAATGATTCAAGAATGGACCACCTCTCATCAACCCGGTTTGAGAATGGACCACCTCACAACAAAATCAACTCAACTCAGCTCGAGGTAGCAGACGAGCCGGTAAGTGAAAAGGCATTACATAACTTTGATAGGATTGTTCAAAGTCACACACTGCACAAGTCCCATCAAAGTGGGGGCGACTGTAGGTATTGCATTTTTCCATGTGAAACCCGATGATGAGTCTCAGTTGGAGGCACTACCTTTTAAGTCGCGAAAGCCGCGGGAAACGGACGTCGGAAGGGAGGAGTCAAGAATTGACTCATATTCGGATTAAGTTCACTGGTTTAGCTTCGGGTTACTTATTGGTTTTCCGTTTAAAAATTATTCATGGCATAAAACACTCACAAATCATCTAACCTAGGCCCACACGCCCAACCAAAAGCCCACACGCCCAATCACCATAATTACACCCAAATTAAATAAAATATTAGATTAAATATTAATTAGATAATGTATTTGAATTAATAAAATATTTTAAGCCATTTACCAATTAAATAAAACATAATATAATCATACCTAATTTGGACAAATCAAATATATTAACTTCCTAACTAAACAAAATCACATACTAAATTAAAAAGATGCCATGCCTAATCCTAACTCCAATATATTATATTAATTACCTATATTTGAACTTTCTCCCCCCTCAATCTAATCTTTTCCTTGTTGGATACCAAATCAAATCCTCCATTTAAATGCCAAATCCTATTCCTTGTGAGACAAGGTGAGGCCCTAGCCTTTCTCTATATAAACCACACCTATCCAAGGCATTCCTCTCTCCTAGTTTACGCCCATCACAAGAAATAAAGAAGCAAAGAATTTCCAACCCCCTCTCCAAGCTCTCCATTCACGCATATTACACAAAAAATATAACAAATTTCTCTTCATCTCCTTCCCCTACTTGACCGAAAAACACAGCCCCATAAGCCTCCCTCACATCACCGAAAAATACACCAATACAGCAGCCCTTTGCACGTCAAAAACGCAGCCCCATAAGCCTCCCTATATCACCGAAGCAATAGCCTCGTAAACCTCCCTGCAGTACTGAAAAACTGCACTCCTATTAGCCCTCAAAACAGTCCTTAAAATCCCTAAACCAGTAACATAAAAACTGCACTTATAACCCTTAAATAATCACACAAAAACTGCACTTAAAACCCACAAAAAACACCCAAAACAGTCCCCTATACACCTGAAACAGTGACCAGTAATACGATAGCGGAACCGCGAGGAAACAGCAGCAAAACGGAGTCAAAATAGTTGCGGTGTGATAGCCCTTCCGACGGCCGTGAAACGTGAGTTCGAAAGTTGACATAAAAGGTTAGACCTGAGGGTATTTTCCACATTCGTTTTCTGTTTTATTTGTATTATTTATTAAGTATTGCTTGCATGATTGTTATGTTGAAATGCATGTTGTGGCCCTTGAGTAGATAAATATGCATGGATTATGAGATATTGTATGTTACGGCTTTGGAATAAAATGAGAGATGTGTCAACTCTCGCGGTATATCGGATGGAAACCCGGACATAAATTTCACAGCCGATTCCGAATGGACGGTAGTATGATATGTACTCGGGATACAACTCCACGTACCGCTTGAGTAAACGACACATTCTTTTTTTTTTATATTGCTTTGATTTAATTATTTTTCGTCATTTGAATTCTGCACATTATTTGTATGCATGATACAATAGGCGCATGGGCTTAGTAAGTCGGATTAAAGGTCCCCTATTTGGAGGGGTTAAAATCCTTACCACAATGCTTTGCCGCGCCGGTTGATGTGTGTTCGGTTGGATATAAGATATGTTCAATCGGGCATACTAAGTTTGATGTGATTGCCTTTATTTTTGTATGTATGATACAATCGAGCGCATGGGCTTAGTAAGTCGGATTAAAGGTCCCATATTTGGAGGGGTAAAAATCCTTTACCACAATGCTTTGCCGCGCCGGTTGATGTGTGTTCGGTTGGATATAAGATATGTTCAATCAGACATACTAAGTTTGATATGATTATCTTTATTTTTGTATGGATGATTCAATCGAGCGTATGGGCTTAGTAAGTGCGATTAAAAGGTCCCCTATTTGGAGGGGTTAAAATCCTTTACCACAATGCTTTGCCGCGCCGGTTGATGTGTGTTTGGTTGGATATAAGATATGTTCAATCAGACATACTAAGTTTGATATGATTGTCTTTATTTTTGTATGCATGATTCAACCGAGCGCATGGGCTTAGTAAGTGCGATGAAAGGTCCCCTATTTGGAGGGGTTAAAATCCTTTACCACGATGCTTTGCCGCGCCGGTTGATGCGTGTTCAGTTGAATAAAAGATATGTTCAATCGGACATACTAAATTTCATATAGTTATCTTTGTCTTTGTACTCATTGTAACGAAAGGCGCATGGGCTTATTATGTTGGATTAAAAGGTTCTCCATTTGAGAAGAAAAGCCTAAAAAGGATATCTTTACCACGATATTTTCCGTGTCTTTCATCTATTGATTGCATCTTCTATCCCTGTCTTGGCTCGACCTATTGTCATTGGTATACCCATATTTTCACCTCTTGCTTCAGCCACTAACTAGCCAACAAATAACTCTAATAAACCCTCATTTCTCTCTCCATGAACCCTCGGCAACTCACCATATTATAAACCCATTCACCATGCACGTAACTGCCCCCTCATGTTCACGATAACTCCTCCTTCTCAACTTACTGCCTTCACGCCCACTGAACACAACCCACAAACCCCAACACACAGCTCGCCCCCACGCACCTAAACACGGCCATAATTCCCCACGTGAGCAGCCCTCACTCTTTCGCACAAAGAACACATCACACCAGCCCACACCTCACAGCACGCCACAAGCCTCTCGCCACATAGCACCTCACGGCCTCACGTAAGCCAATTCACGCCAATTGCCTTAAACATGCCCACTGACCTGCACGCATAAAACCCTAAACTGAACCCTTCATGCGACAGCCCCTTGCACTCACGTACACACTCACAACTCTCACATAAAGCCAACTATACCATTCATGCATGTATTATGAAATCCCATATAGTCATTCTTATCTTTGTACGCATCATAGTGAAAAGCATGTTTATCCCATTGGTTACATCATTTACCTTCGTCTTGGTTCAACATATCAGATTACAATTCATATATCTATGTCATGATAGCATTTGAGTATTATTTCTTGTGGTATATCGGATGGAAACCCAGACATAAATTCTGTAGCCGATTCCGAATGGACGGTACTGCGGTCTGTACTTGGGATACAATTCCACGTACCACTTGGAAAAGTGCTCATATGTGTGCTTGTGTGGTTAGTGTGTGTGCCTGTGTCTTTCGTGAATATAATATGCCAATGAAGTTGTATGTTCGTTGCTACTTTGATGTACTTTAAAGCATGCAATCTTAGATGTGAAATAGATGTAAATTTAGGTGTAAGTTTTATCTTGTACATGTGAATTTAGAAGCATGATACTCTTGGAAATAAGTGTTGCTTAAACTTGATTAAATTATTACATAAATCCTTTCATTACAAGTGACATAAGTAAGGGACCATTCCGAACCCAACGGTTTGAGGTCTTCCCTTGCGAGGGGTGAGTGCGGCCTTAAATCTCATTTTCCCGGTTCACACCGGGTGGCGACTCCATTATTCTTCGGTTTAGTCCCCCGTGGCTACTCCGTACTCCCGACCGGGCCGCGAGCACGGGACAGCATGCCTCGCCCAGTTTCTGTGTTCCACACCATGTTCGTCGAATATTGGTTTCAGGACTTTTGTCCTATAATCCTTATAACTTTTCCCCATGTGGTAGTCAATATACTGTTGGACATTCACTTTGGTCAGATCGAAGTTGAACCACTCCTACAGGAATAGCAGCCGAGTAAAAATAAGTATAAAATAAAAATTTTACCTAACAAACAATATCGAAAACTTCATACCGTAAGGAAACTCATAAGTAGCAAAGAGAAGAGCTGGTTGATTTTCGTCTCCCACAGTATCTTTCTCCAAGAAACGTAGTTTTGGGGAGCTTCAAACCGAGCTGTAGCACCTATGGCTGTAGTAAACGCTAAATTATGTTGTCCGACTTGACTTTGTCTATCATCTGATATCTCAATCTGGATACGACCGTGAGCCTTAACGTGCTTAGCCAACCCCAGGCCACGGGTGCGTCCTCGACCCTTCGTTGTACTCGACTCACATGTGCTAGCAGAGACTCCATCAGGGCCAGCTGTCTTTGCTGATGTAGATGGAGTCGCATTAGCCCGTCTACGATTGCCCGGTGCCATCTGCAAAAACACACAAAGTTTCAGGTTTCCATCACAATATATTATTCGGAACATGAATTAAGAAACAAGTTTTAAAACATGAACTGAATACATAAGTGGAAATCACAAACTAAAAACATATATAAATCCAAATCTTGATGTAAATCGTATATAAGCTTTAATCGTAAATTAAAGCTATGATATGGCCATGCTTAATTAATGAATATGCTGAGTGAGTATATTAGTAGAGAATGGAGCTTGAGCTTCCATAGAATTATTTGATATTTGTTTGTGGAGATGTTATTGCCCTAGAGCTATAGTTGCTTCCATCTTCATGGGATACTTGGGTCAGTGATCTAGACATGAAACAACTGAATATGGGCAAGAAAATAGCCATAATCTGGATTGTTGTGTTGAGGGATGATAAATAATCATTTATATTTACAGAGTGAGATCACATATACTTGCTTAGTTAGTAAGTAGCATGGAAAAGAATTAATTTCTAGGGTTTTGGATGCCTATAGTGTTACTTATAATTAATGATAACTCGCACACTACTTGGCAATTTCATGTTACATAATATACTCACTCACTTTCAATCTCATCCATTCTCTTCATAACTCAATTATAAATTCAACTAACTGCATAAATGAACAACTAAACCTCAACCCCATTGCACAACTATAAGTTAAAAGCCACATCATCTCAGTCCCAAACATAACTTAAAATCAAACTCTACAGCCATGCATCAAGTTCCCAGCAAACAATAACCCATTCCAACATAATTTTCAAAGCCCTCACACAAAAATTCATAAACCAAACCAATCACCTTTGAACAAGAACAACAACAATTGCTGCTGTTCTTGGTCAAGAACAGCTGTTCTCGCCAGTGCACCCAATAAATTTAGCAGCAATGCACTCTTTAATCCTCTCAAATATTTCATCGAACACCTCCAATGCACCTAATAAATTTCACCAACTCATTAATTAAAATACGAAAAATATACACATAAAGCCAAGGAAATGTATCATCAATAACATAAAAGAGTGTTTGATTTGAAATCTTACCTTTAAATAATTTGCTTGGTCTGGAGATTGCTGGGAGAATTAAAGAGTGTTATAACAGTAGAGAGCCGAGAAGAAGGTGAAACTGGTTTTAGGGATTTAAAGGACTTTTAGCGTTGAAATAATTTGCTTTTAGCGTCGAATAATTCGACGCTAAAACGTTGGCGGGTAATCAAAAAATCACGGTTATTTTTTGGGGGAAATTTAATTTTTTTCGTTTAGCGTCGAATTATCTCAAATCGACGCTAAATGTCTAACATTTAGCGTCGATAAAGTATTCGACGCTAAATATCTACATGTGTAATATTTAGCATCGAGTATTATTTGGACGCTAAATTTAAGACCTTTAGCGTCGAATATTCTATTTTCGAAGCTAAAGGTCTTAAATTTAGCGTCGATAACAGTATGCGACGCTAAATGTCTATATGTCTAATACATAGCGTCGATTATTATTTCGACGCTAATGTTAAGACCTTTAATGTCGATATTCTCTTTTCGACGCTAAATTACTAACATTAATAATAATAACAATAATATGATAATTATACTATTAATAACAACAACAATCATTCAACCATATTTTAATAATAATTCAAAACAACAACCATCTGTTATAATAATAAAAATTATTCATCAATCATTATATACTAACTAGATTAGTCACTAATATCTTCGGTATTGAGGATTTTTGACTGGTATCAGACTCATCTTCAGTTTCAAATTCTTCTTCATTTGCTGCTTCCACGCGAACTTGTGAATGAGGAATTATCTTAACATCTATATTTTCTCGAGTTAATGTGATATTTTCATTAACGGTGACATTTGATAAATGAAATATATGTTCAGGAACTTCAAAGTTGTCGGAGACTTGTTCTGCTTCATCTGAAACTTCAACATTATCTTTCTCATGCGTATCCCAAATGCCCCTATGTTGTAACTTTTCTACCACCATCCATCCATTTCCTAGCTTTGGATCAGATATATATATCACTGACCGTGCTTGGGTACAAAAAATGTATGGATCATTCTTGTACCAATAACGTTGAACATTAATTGACGCTAGATGATTACTAACTTGAATTCTCCTCTTTCTGGCATTTGTGTCAAACCACTTGCATTCGAATAGCACAATACAACGTCTGGGTCTGTATATCAACTCAATGACTGATTGCAACACTCCGTAGAAGTCAATAATATCTGAACCGTGTTCTCCTTGGACTACAATTCTATAATTCTGAGTGACATGTGAAACATCTCGCTGCTCGGTATGAAATCTAACTCCGTTCACAATGCATCCACTGTATTCATAAGCCTGCTTTAGAGGCCTATAAGCCAAGGAAACCAACGAGGATGACGAGTCCAGTTGACCATTTTACACTTGGTTGTTTATCTAACAATGAGAGAAATGTGTGTGTTAATATAACAAACTGAAATATTTACTGTTAGGATAAAAATAAATATACAATGTTAGGCCTTATAGTTATCTCAAACCATTTAGGAAATTCTTTTTTGTGTCTTCCATCAACGTTATGGTCACCACCACATTGTAGCATTGTAATATGTTGCCTACAAAAAATGAGTTAGGTTAATGTATGGCAAAAAAAATATAATTATGTACCAAAAGACTTACGTTAAATACGGTTGCACTTCATCGCAATTACTCAATATAAACAATGCGCACATTGAACTTCCTCAAATGTTAGTAATTTGACACCTACTGCTCCAAATGGTCTGTAATTTTGACGGAACACTGTGATATCTTGCTTATTACTTGCATCTCAATCATAGTTTCGTGGCCGACGATTAAAATGAGTTTCAATATTCTACATGTACATCAAAAAAAATGTTATTGCTTCATTGATTGCAACAGCTTCTGCTATTGACCCTTCAGGTCGCGCCTTATTTTTCACATATTGTTTGTAATGTCCCAAAGCCCTGCAGATATGACAACAAGTTTGCATTAATAATAAATTTAATGCACAGAAAAAATTTAAGAATGTAATATTTAAAACTGTATAGTACCTCTCAATGGGATACATCTATTTGTAATGGACATGACCTCTCTTCATAACTTCAGCTGGTAAATGCACGACCAGATGTACCATCACATCAAAAAAAGCGGGTGGCAATATTCGCTCCAGCTTGCATAGGATTATCACGATTCCTCGTTCAAATTCATCAATAATAGATGTGGTTAATGTCCTCTGACATAATTGTTTAAATAAGCCACATAGATCAAGTATGACGTCGCATACATTCGGGGGCAGATAAGGTCGAATGCCAACAGGAATGAGAATCTCGAGAAGTACATGACAATCGTGACTCTTTAACCCCGTTATTGTATCATCTCTGACCCAACGCCCAATATTCGATGCATAATCATCAGGAAATTTAAGCATTTTTCAGCCAATCACAGAATAATGTTTTCTCTGATTGAGTTACCACGTAACTAGCAGATGCTTAATAAGACCTCGAGAAGTGACTTGTAAATGCAATTCACTGCGAATTCTAAGATCTTGTAGGTCCAATCTAGCATTTACAGTGTCTTTTGTCTTACCCTTACCGGAATATTTAATAGTGTGCCCACTAAACTCTCATATATGTTTTTTTCTATATGCATTACATCCAAATTATGTCGCAAACTCAGAGTCCCCCAATATTCTAACTCAAAAAAATACTCTTTCCTGTCCAATTCAACTCTCCAGGTTGACGTTTTCGATTTTTATTTCTATTATTAGGATGTTTCCCTGGTGTGCTGTCTCTGAGATGTTGATGTTGACAAAGTATGTCGAATCCAGACAATGGACTGGGCATACTATGAGGTTCTTGTTGACCGTTGAATAATTTGCTCCTCCGTCAAGGATGACTCAGCTCAAGAAATCTCATGTGCCCTGTGTATCATATTTTATTCCGTAATCGTTGCGAAGGTGTTTGACCCTGATGAGTGGTATTTATATCACTATTTCCCACTCATTAAACTTAATATTTTGTATAGTTTCTTGAGTTTTTGTGAACGTTTTGATGTGTTTTGTTGTTATTTTGCAGATAAATAAAGTTTGGAAAGCACTGGAGGCAATTTGAGGCAAAACCGGACAAAAATGGTCAACAGGAATATTTTCGTCTCTTTCGCGTCGCGACGCCGAGCACTTTCCGCGTCGCGCCGTCCAGAATATGCCGGATTTGCTAAAGTGCGCAGGTCAACGGTCAACAATTTGAGAAGTTTGACTTTGCTAACATGCGCGCCGTGACACGTGTCACCACCACAGAAGATCCGCTAACGTGCGCACGCCACATCATCATGACGTCACCAATGACGTCATGAACAGTGACACGTCACCAATGACGTCAGCATAATAATTGAGTTTTAGCCGCCATGACACGTGTCGCTCTAAACAGTCAGCCGCCTTGCTACGTGTCGCCTCCTCATGTGCCATGTCGACAAAATCCAGCGTCGCGACGCTGAGGGCTTGGCGTCGCGACGCTAGAACAGTAAAATTTTACCTATAAATAGAGCGCGAAATTTCAGATTTCAGTGTACCATTCTCTCTCTTCTAATCCGTGTAAAGCGAGAGTTTCTCTCTCTAGAATATTTAGTTTATAATTTTTTACTTTTGTAATAATTTTAATTACTTTTTGTAATAATAGTAATTTACTTTCTTTACTTTTTACTGTTTTTACTATTCACTATGAGGAGGTAACTTCCCTATGCTAAGGTGAAAGGTAATTATTTTACTATTGCTATTTAGATTAATCTCCCTTAAAAATGATATATTTACTATTTAAAATACTGATTAATAAAGGGATACCGCTATATTGGTCGGTTGGCAAATTTATTTAATCTGGTTTAAACCTGACTAATCAAGGAAACCGCTATATTGGTCGGTTGGTAAATTTATTTTCTGTTGGTTTGAACCTGATTAATCAAGGATACCGCCAGACTGGTCGGTTGGTAAATTTATTTTGGTTACCGCCCTTTATGGCTGGATTATGGACAAATATTACCACCTATATGGATGGTTGGACTTAATTTGATTTAATCAGGATACCGCCAGATTGGTCGGTTGGTAAAATATATTACAAGTTTATATATTATTTTTTACTGGGAGATATCTAAATAAGTAGTAGTAAAAGTAATTCCTTTTACCTTAGCATTTTATTTTATTTTACTTTTAAGCTTTTACTTTACTGCAATTACTTTTCAGCACTGTTACTTTATGGTTTTTACTTTTAAGTTTTTACTAGCCCTAGCTATGTGTCATAACTAAGTTAGTATCTAGGGTTGTGATGAAATCCAATATCACGGGTTTATAAGGGTTAGATTATAATTTGGGTAATATAAAGATTTATTTATTGAGTCTTAATCTTAATGCTCTTTAATTAACTGGCCATTAATTAAATTGATTAGGTAAACTTAAAATGAACTAGACATAGGGATTTTAAGTTTAAGACCTTAGACTCAACAGCCACGATCTTCCTTAAGGATAGATAACCCTTTCAATAGATTTCCTTACAGGATAGGAATATACCTGTCGGGCGAGGGGAGCCATAATTGGAACTTAATCTTAATGAATCTAGGTAATTTGGTTGACATAGACATATGGTTCAATTGGATTATACTAGGTATTTGTAATTGACCATCGGAAGAGGCTTTTACATAAATTGGTGTTCCAGGTTAATAAATCAATATTTTACCCAATATAATATAACCACTTTATCTTTAAATAATATTGGAATAAATCACAACCCTAGATAGTTTTAATATTGAATTTTCTTAAAATCTACCTTCAAACAATTTTATTTTATTGTCTTTAAATTTAGAATCGTCGCTATTTCAAATCAATTAAACAACCTGTTAGATACTAGTAATCATTTAACCTCATAAAATTAATAACTTAGGTATTAAGTCCTCGTGGGATCGATACTTTTTATACTACTTGAACGATACGTACGCTTGCGTTATACGTGTGTGTTTACGCCGGTCAAGTTTTTGGCGCCGTTGCCGGGGACTTATTTATCTTTTATTATTAGTTTAGGGGTTAGATACTTTTACTTGTATCTAATTTCTTTTTACTTATTGTTATTGTTTTCTTGTGTTTCAGGTTCTCAGACACTTCATGAGACGAACCAGAAGCTTTGAACTACGACCACTTGACCCAGAAATTGAAAGAACTATCAGACAGTTGAGAAGGGAAAGGCGAGAAGCCCAAGAAGCATTAGTCAACATGGAACCTGAACCTTTGGAGGTTGCACCACCAATTCCCATTCGAGACAGAACCATTCCGGTGGTTGACAGACTCATTTCATGTATTGTACTCCCTCCATTACCAGCAAATGCAGGTGACATCAAAACTTGCATTCAGATGATTCAGCAGTCAGTTCAGTTTGGGGGAAATGCAACTGAAGATCCTAATGTCCACATCAGCAACTTCCTGGAAGTTTGCGGTACTTTCAATTACAACCGAGAAGCTGAAGAAGCAATGAGACTGCGTGTATTCCCATACTCCTTGAAGGACAGAGCTAAAGCCTGGCTACATTCATTACCAGCAGGGTCTATCACAACATGGAATGCTTTAGCCACCAAATTTCTTGCAAAGTATTTTCCATCAGCCAGAACCGGAAAACTGAGGAATGACATCACATCCTTTGTGCAGCAAGATTCAGAATCTCTGTACGAAGCTTGGGAAAGGTTAAAGATTTACTCCGGAAATGTCCACACCATGAGATTCCAAAATGGCTTCAAGTCCAAACATTCTATAATGGACTTTCTGGAATAATGAGAACCACAATCGATGCTGCTGCTGGAGGTGCCCTGATGGCAAAAGGAGAAGATCAAGCCTGGGAACTAATCGAAGAAATGGCCAACAACAATTCCTTGTGGCCAACAGAAAGAAGTCTGATTCAAAGAATTGCAGGAATTTATGAAGTTGGAGCTAATACAGCAGTCAACACCAAGCTAGATCAAATTTGAAAATTCATGGAGACTCTTACTACTGGATCCACAAGTTCACCATATGGAGGAGCACCAGAATCAAATCAACATGAAGAAACGGTGAACTATGTCAACAATTTCAACAGGCAGGGAAACAATCCATATTCCAACACTTATAACCCAGGGTGGAGGAATCATCCTAATTTTTCATGGAGCAACAATTCAGGCCAACAGCGGAACTATCCACCACCTGGATTCCAGCAACAGAATAAAGGCCAGGAGCAGACAAATGAACCAGTAATGGCAGAGATGCTAGCTCAATTAAAAAGATATGAAGTTATGATTCAGAGTCAATCAGCTTCCATCAAAGCACTGGAGAATCAAATCGGACAACTGGCCAATGCTCAGAGTTACAGACCGCCAGGTAATCTTCCCAGCAACACGGAACCAAATCCAAGGAACCGAGGGAAGGAGCAATGTCAAGCCATTACCTTAAAGAGTGGTACTGAGATCAACAAAGATGTTGGAGTCAAAACAGCTGCTGAGGAAGTTCCAAAAGAAGCCGAGAAACAGATGGAAGAAAAAGAAGTAAAAGAAAAAGAACCAGAACAAATCACTCCACCACCACATTTTCCTCAGCGTCTTCAGAAAAGCAAAATGGACAAACAGTTTGCTCATTTCTTGGAGATTTTCAAAAAGCTGCACATCAACATCCCATTTGCAGAAGCCTTGGAACAAATGCCCAGTTATGTCAAATTCATGAAAGACATCCTTTCACGAAAACGGAGATTGGGAGATTACGAGACAGTAGCATTGATGGAAGAATGCAGCGCCATCATTCAGAGGAAGCTTCCCCCAAAGTTGAAAGATCCTGGCAGTTTCACAGTTCCATGCACCATTGGAGAACATTACATCGGTAAGGCCTTATGTGATTTAGGTGCCAGTGTTAATTTAATGCCTTTTTCTATTTACAGGAAACTGCAAATTGGAGAAGCAATGCCTACCTCGGTATCTTTGCAACTTGCTGATCGAACACTCGCATTTCCGAGAGGAGTCGTTGAAAATGTGCTAGTTAAAGTTGACAAACTCATCCTTCCAGCAGATTTCATCATCCTTGACATGGAAGAAGACAAAGAAATACCTATCATTCTCGGGAGACCATTTTTGGCTACAGGTAAAACTGTAATTGATGTGCAAAAAGGAGAACTAACCATGAAAGTGCAGGACCAAGAAGTGACCTTTAATGTTTTCAAAGCTATGAAATTTCCGAGTGATGAAAAGGAAGAAGAAGAAGAATGCTTCAGAGTTAGTTATGTTATTGATAATATCATTCAAAATACTGAGCCAAATCCCACGGATACACTTGAAGCTTGCATCACCAATATGACTGACAGCGAGCTAGATGCTGAAATCCTGGAATGTATCAGCTACCTTGACAAACCATTCCGATTCAAAGCAACACCACCAATTGAAAGCTTGGAATTGCCAAAGAAAGATCGAATCAAGCCTTCGATTGAAGAACCACCGCAGCTGGAATTAAAGTTACTTCCAAGCCATCTCAGGTATGCATTTCTTGGAAACTCTTCTGAATTACCTGTTATTATTTCTTCTTCACTAACATTGGAACAGGAAGAAAAGCTACTAAGAGTTTTACGAGAGCACAAAAAAGCCATTGGTTGGACTATAGCAGACATTCGAGGCATTAGTCCATCATTTTGCATGCACAAGATTCTGATGAATGATGAATACAAACCCACAGTGGAGCATCAACGGAGACTCCATCCAATCATGAAGGAAGTGTGAAGAAAGAAATCATCAATCAAATGGTTGGATGCTGGCATCATTTACCCCATCTCAGATAGCACTGGGTAAGTCCTATGCAGCAGTGTGTACCAAAGAAAGGAGGAATTACTGTGGTCACCAATGAAAAGAACGAGTTAATCCCAACAAGAACAGTGACTGGATGGAGAGTATGTATGGATTACAGGAAACTGAACAAAGCCACGAGAAATGACCATTTTCCGCTGCCATTCATTGACCAGATGCTAGACAGATTGGCAGGACATGAGTTCTATTGCTTTCTTGACGGATATTCAGGGTACAATCAGATTGCTATTGCCCCAGAAGATCAGGAGAAAACTACCTTTACATGTCCCTATGGTACTTTTGCTTTCCGCAGGATGCCATTTGGATTATGTAATGCCCCTGCTACATTTCAGCGTTGCATGATGGCCATCTTCTCAGACATGCTGGAGCAGAGTATGAAGGTTTTTATGGATGATTTTTCTGTGTTTGGAGATTCTTTTGACCATTGTTTGTAAAATTTGGAACATGTGTTACAAAGGTGCGAAGATACAAACCTGGTACTCAATTGGGAAAAATGCCATTTCATGGTACAGGAAGGCATTGTTCTTGGACACCGAATTTCAAAAAAGGGAATTGAGGTAGACAAAGCAAAAATTGAGACAATTGAGAAACTACTCCACCAACATCTGTAAAAGGGATTCGGAGTTTTCTTGGACATGCAGGTTTTTACAGGAGATTTATCAAAGACTTTTCAAAGATTGCCAAACTCTTTGCAATCTTCTGGTCTGGAAAAGGATGTGCCTTTTAACTTCACCAAAGAATGCCAGGAAGCTTTTGAGATCTTAAAACAAAAACTGATTTCTGCCCCCATCATTGTAGCACCAGATTGGACCATTCCATTAAAGGTAATGTGTGATGCTAGTGATTTTGCTGTAGGTGCAGTTTTGGGACAACGCAAAGCAAAGATTTTCCACACCATTTACTACTCCAGCAGAACTCTGAATGAAGCTCAACTCAACTACATAACCACTGAAAAGGAGTTGCTCGCAGTTGTGTACGCTTTTGACAAATTCCGCTCCTATCTGCTGGGCCCCAAAGTGGTGGTCTACACAGATCATTCAGCAATCAAATATCTGATCACAAAGAAAGATGCCAAACCCAGATTGATCCGTTGGATACTTCTTTTGCAGGAATTTGACGTGGAGATCCGAGACAGGAAAGGAACAGAAAACCAGGTGGCAGATCACTTATCGAGGATCGAGAATGGAAAAACAGCTGACAAAGAACTAATAATCAAAGAAACCTTTCCAGATGAACAATTATTTTCCATAAAACAACAGGAAGTTCCTTGGTATGCTGACTATGTCAATTATATTGTATCAGGAAAATGGCCGTTGGAATGGACAACTCAGCAACAGAAGAAATTTTTCAAAGAAGTCAAGCACTATATCTGGGATGAGCCGTACCTGTTCAAACGGTGTGCTGATCAATTATTGAGACGGTGTGTTCCACAGGAGGAGGTCAACAGTGTTTTGCAACACTGTCATTCATCACCATACGGCAGGACACTTCAGTGGAAACAAAACTGCAGCCAAAGTCCTTCAATCAGGTTTGTTCTGGCCCACCTTTTTAAAGATGCTTATCTTTTTGCTTTTCAATGTGACAGGTGCCAGAGAACAGGGAATATTTCGAGGAGAAACGAAGGACCGTTGCAAAACATTCTAGAAGTGGAAATATTCGATGTATGGGGTATGATTTCATGGGACCCTTTGTTCCATCATTTGGAAACCTGTACATCCTGGTTGCTGTAGATTATGTTTCCAAATGGGTTGAAGCAATTGCACTGCCATCCAATGACTCAAAAGTTGTGATCAAATTCATAAAGAAGAATATTTTCACTCGATTCGGAACACCGCGGGCAATTATCAGTGATGGTGGCTCTCATTTCTGCTGCAACAATACTTCGATGCACTCCTATCCCAAACGGAGTTACTCACAAAATTGCCACTGCTTACCATCCACAGTCAAATGGACAGGTTGAGGTTTCAAACAGGGAGATCAAAAGAATCATAGAAAGAACCGTTGGATCAACAAGGAGGGACTGGTCAACAAAACTAGATGATGCATTATGGGCCTACAGGAAGCTTACAAGACACCCATTGGTATGTCCCAATATCAATTGGTGTTTGGGAAAGCATGCCATCTGCCAGTTGAGCTTGAACACAAGGCGTATTGGGCACTGAAGAAGTTGAATCTTGACTCACAAGCTGCATGAGAGAAAAGACTTCATCAACTCAATGAATTGGAGGAATTTCGCCTACAAGCTTATGACAATGCCAAATTATACAAGGAAAAGACCAAGAAATGGCATGACCGAAAAATAGTGCACAGACAATTGAAACCAAGGCAGCAGGTGTTGTTGTACAACTCGAGGTTAAAACTTTTCCTGGAAAGTTGAAATCTAGGTGGTCCGGACCATTTGTGATCACTCAGGTTTTACCATATGGAGCTGTTGAGTTACTGGATCCCAATACCAACAACACATTCAAAGTTAACAGTCAGCGTGTCAAGCACTACTGGGGAGAATCATTTGAGCGATAAAAAGAAAGTGTCACACTTTCAGATCCAGCATAAACGTTCGAGAAGTCACGTCTAGCTGACGACTTTAAACTTAGCGCTCGCAGGGAGGCAACCCATGCAATTTTGTATATATTGTGATTTGGTTTGATTTAATTTTGTGTGTTTAGTTTTTGCAGATTAAAGTCATTTCAAGATGGAAGAAGCTCTCGCAAATCTTCACAAGCAATTTCATTCTCTCCCTCAAAAATCTCTGATGAAAGTTTACAAAGCTCGCTTGGAACGAATGAGACTACTGACAATCCATGGTGTGCCCAATGACATTCGTTGGGTAATTGAAGCACGAGTCAGATTGGCAGGTGAGTCTTCTGATTCTTTTATTTCACATCTGCCTGGTTTTGGAAGAAGCACCTATGCAAAGAAACGAAGAGCTAAGCAAATGGGTGTTTGTTACAAATGTGTGCACGTTGGAATTGTAATACTCGTTGTCGTTCTTTAGGAATGGTGTCTGTTAATCGCGAAGACAAAATTAAATTCATTAGGGATGGCTTGAGTAAGGAGTCGTTAGATGATATATCTTCGACTCTTGAGACGCATCCCAGTGGATATGTTCACATAGACTTTCGCAGATTACATACACAATTTCAAAAAGAAAGACAACAGTTAAGTCTCGGGAATCTGACTAAAAAAGACACTGTTTGCCCATTTATAAGAAAATTGGATGGGAAGCTTGTCCCTGACGCATAGACGTAATCAAGCTGTAAATTCTTGTACAATTATATCTCTTTGTCTTTTCCTAATAATTGTAATTTGTTTTATTGTTTTTTTTTATTATTATTTTCTCCGACAGGATCCAGACCTTTTACTATCATGATCTATTTTACTATTTTGCTACTAATCGTCCTTTGAAGATACTTGTGCTATTTTTACTCACCCTTTTCAGGTATTATAAATTCAACTCATCATTGCACTTTTGATGCATCCTGATTTGAGAAAAAGAAATACATAAAAAATGGAAGCCACTTCAAGAAGACGAGTTGAGAACATCTGTGTGTTTTGCGGTAGTACTGTTGGTACTAAACCACAATACGTAGAAGCAGCACATGAGTTGGGTCGAGTTTTAGCAGCAAGGAATATGCACTTAATATATGGCGGAGGAAATCTTGGACTTATGGGAATCGTTTCAAAGGCCGTACAGGAAGGAGGCAGTAATGTTTTAGGAATCATCCCAAAACCTTTGGCAGAGGCAAATCTTATTGGATCATCAAAGGGAGAGGAACTGATCGTGCCAGGTATGTCTGAACGATTGGTAGAAATGATTAACCGTGCTGATGCTTTTATTGCTTTGCCAGGTGGCTTGGGTACATTGGAGGAAATTTTTATAGTTCTATCTTGGGCGAACCTGAACATACACCAGAAACCACTTGGACTGCTTAACGTTGATGGATTTTATGATTTTCTTTGTGTGTTTCTTGATGATGCTCGGAGAAATGGGTTCGTGTCAAAACCTATGAAAGAACTCCTCTTCACTGCCAGACTTGCTCCGGATCTAATTGACCAACTCATAGCCTATGAACCTCAAGTTGACCCTCTCCTTTCAAAGATAAAATGGTCTGGGGACGATCGTGGTAAGAGGCGTCGAATTAATCTGGATCTTAACCTTTAATTTCCTGTAGAATTTCAGCTAACCAGGTATTATTTTCTAAACTCTCCTTTTACTGTTTAAGACATTGGGGACAATGTCTCATTTAGGTTTGGGGGTGGGTATAGTTAATAGTACTTGTTTGTTTTGTGTTTTATTTTTAGTCCAAAATTTTTCGAAAAATACAAAAAAAATTGGAAAATTTTCAAAAATTACAAAAAATATTTTACATTTTGGTTTTTTTTTGACTAAAAGGTGGAATTGGTAAAAGATAGCCGAGTAAGGAATTTCCGCTCCTGAGACGTATCTTAAACCTATTTTGAAACAAGTTAATTTTTGTTTATTTCCTTTTTAATTATTTAATTTGTGAATTCTCCATAATACTGACTAAATGGATCTTCTTATGCTCAGTTGGCAGGTATTATCAATATGCATAGTAACATACAGTCGTGAGCTAAAATTGAAAAGTTTGTAATATTCAGTGCTCTAGTTTAATTGAGGAAGCATCTCTAAATAGTGATGGAGTAAAAAAAAAAAAAAAAAAATTGATGTACAAAATAAAGTATCTAGATCCGGGTTATTAAGTCTGTAAGGGTGTTTTAACACCTAGTGCCCTAAAACCAACTGGTTTGGGAGTCATTGGCCCAAAGCTCGCTACATGGATCGAAGATGCTACAAAAAAAAAATAATATATATATATTTATATCTGAAGTCTGAGTAATTAAGTTCGTAGGGGTGTCTTAACACCTGGTGCCCTAAAGCCAACTGGTTTGGGAGCCACCGACCCAAAGCTCGCTACATAGACGGAAGGTATTGTATATAAATAAAAGTCAAAATCAGAAAAAGCAAAGAAAAAATCAGAAAAATGAGAAAAATTATTCCATTGCTACAAAAAGGTGTGAATTCTAATAGAACTTTAGGACAAAAATATTGCTCTCTTATCAACTGCACTTATGACTGATATGGGCAAAAATGAGTTGATTAATATTCTGTTGGCTGTGTATATGAAGAAGGATAAAAATAATCGGAGAATTTACTTATTCAGTAATTTAGAAAGAAACAAAACAACTAGTAACTTGTAGTAGAAGTTTCACCTGATTAGTCACTAACTTTCTTTATTCTCTTTTCGCTTGTCTTTTTGCTTTTGTGTGCATTAGTTTTACTACCTTTTTACTTTTGTAAAATGTTTGTGGGTATCATTGCTGTAAACCCTCACGAGACTACACTCGTCCACTAGGGACGTTTAAAGGCTTGTTGCATATGCTAAATGCAACCGTGATCCCTACGAAAATGGCTTAGTTAAATTTTATTATGTTATTTTATTCTGTATTTTGCTCGAGGACTAGCAAAATGTTAGGTTTTGGGGTGTGATGAGTGGTATTTATATCACTATTTCCCACTCATTAAACTTAATATTTTGTATAGTTTCTTGAGTTTTGTGAACGTTTTGATGTGTTTTGTTGTTATTTTGCAGATAAATAAAGTTTGGAAAGCACTGGAGGCAATTTGAGGCAAAACCGGACAAAAATGCGTCAACAGGAATATTTTCGTCTCTTTCGCGTCGCGACGCCGAGCACTTCCGCGTCGCGCCGTCCAGAATATGCCGGATTTGCTAAAGTGCGCCAGGTCAACGGTCAACAATTTGAGAAGTTTGACTTTGCTAACATGCGCCGTGACACGTGTCACCACCACAGAAGATCCGCTAACGTGCGCACGCCACATCATCATGACGTCACCAATGACGTCATGAACAGTGACACGTCACCAATGACGTCAGCATAATAATTGAGTTTTAGCCGCCATGACACGTGTCGCTCTAAACAGTCAGCCGCCTTGCTACGTGTCGCCTCTTCATCGTGCCACGTCGACAAAATCCAGCGTCGCGACGCTGAGGGCTTTGGCGTCGCGACGCTAGAACAGTAAAATTTTACCTATAAATAGAGCGCGAAATTTCAGATTTCAGTGTACCATTCTCTCTCTTCTAATCCGTGTAAAGCGAGAGTTTCTCTCTCTAGAATATTTTAGTTTATAATTTTTTACTTTTGTAATAATTTTAATTACTTTTTGTAATAATAGTAATTTACTTTCTTTACTTTTTACTGTTTTTACTATTCACTATGAGGAGGTAACTTCCCTATGCTAAGGTGAAAGGTAATTATTTTACTATTGCTATTTAGATTAATCTCCCTTAAAAATGATATATTTACTATTTAAAATACTGATTAATAAAGGGATACCGCTATATTGGTCGGTTGGCAAATTTATTTAATCTGGTTTAAACCTGATTAATCAAGGAAACCGCTATATTGGTCGGTTGGTAAATTTATTTTCTGTTGGTTTGAACCTGATTAATCAAGGATACCGCCAGCCTGGTCGGTTGGTAAATTATTTTGGTACCGCCTTTATGGCTGGATTATGGACAAATATTACCACCTATATGGATGGTTGGACTTAATTTGATTTAATCAGGATACCGCCAGATTGGTCGGTTGGTAAAATATATTACAAGTTTATATATTATTTTACTGGGAGATATCTAAATAAGTAGTAGTAAAAGTAATTCCTTTTACCTTAGCATTTTATTTTATTTTACTTTTAAGCTTTTACTTTACTGCAATTACTTTTCAGCACTGTTACTTTATGGTTTTTACTTTTAAGTTTTTACTAGCCCTAGCTATGTGTCATAACTAAGTTAGTATCTAGGGTTGTGATGAAATCCAATATCACGGGTTTATAAGGGTTAGATTATAATTTGGGTAATATAAAGATTTATTTATTGAGTCTTAATCTTAATGCTCTTTAATTAACTGGCCATAATTAAATTGATTAGGTAAACTTAAAATGAACTAGACATAGGGATTTTAAGTTTAAGACCTTAGACTCAACAGCCCACGATCTTCCTTAAGGATAGATAACCCTTTCAATAGTGATATTCACGTACGGTAAGTTGGTGATATTCCCGACATGTATAAATGATTATGAACTTCATCTAACCGTTTCCTTTTCCTATTCAAATAATTTGTACATGGACACCGAACACGACCTTCTGTATCAATGTGTTGCTTTGCGACTTCCATGAACTCATACACTCCATTATGATATTCAACACTCAATCTATCCAACGAGCTCATCCAATTTCTATCCATTTCACAGCCAAATACCTAAATATAATAATATAATTATTAAACATCATATTACACTCATTAACATTACTACTTCGTTAATTATTTATTTAAGCTGCATATACATATATATTTAGTTGATAAATTAATTAGTTGACAGAAAAATATATTTAGTTAATTAACTAATCTACATATATGAATCATAAACCACTAACAAAAAGTATATAATAAACATAATCATAAAAAATGAAAATAATAAAGAAATATGAAATATTTAAGTCACATATATAATTATTCTTTGCAAATAAAAAGAAAAATAATAAAGAAATATGAAAGAAGATTTACCTTGTGGAAAATTAATTATAATTTTATTTAAAATTTGTAGGAGAGTTGTGAGGTTGTAGAGGAGAGAGTCTCTGATTGCAGAGGATGAGAGAAAAAACAGAGGGGAAAAAGGGTTGGTGGCATTCTGCATTTTAATCAATTTTTAGCGTTGAATCCCAATTTTCGACGCTAAATGTCCGATTTTTAGCGTCGAATAAACAATTCGACGCTAAATATCAGGATTTTCAGCGTCGATATAAAAGTTAGACGCTAAATATAAAAGGATTGTCGGTGGTATCTTCATAGTCCTTTAGCGACGCAACTTCGTTGACGCTAAATGTCAAATTTTCGGCGTCGAATACGTGTTTCGATGCTATAAGGCTTATTTTTAGCGTCGAAATACTATTCGACAATAAAAGTTGAACATTTGGCGTCGCGTATATTTTCGTCGCTAAAATCATGATAATTGGCGTCGAATAATATTGCGACGCTAAAAGTTATTATTAGCGTCGAAATAAATTTCGACGCTAAAGTATTGGACGCTAAATATCCATTTTCTTGTAGTGATATATAGTGAATTTGTATTGTTCAATGATGAATGTTTATACGTAGACACCTTTAGTTCATTGATATATATATATATATTTTGATGAATGGAAAATTCTATTTGCAAATTCTATTTTAGGTAATATGGGGTCACATATCGTGATCGAATTTTCTCACCAATTTTTTTAAAAAATAAATTGAATTTCTTGCCAAAAATTATTAATTTTCTTGCCAAAATTTAAAAAATGGCGCAAAAACTAAATGGTGATGAACTGTTCTTGCCAAAAATATTGTGACAGATTAATGACATATTCATGGTTGGTAAAACCTGTCATGTATAGTGACGGTTTTTTGTCAGTCACATGATGTGACTGCACCTACGATGATAAATTAAAATCTGTCATAAACTCTTCAACTGATAATTTTTAACCCTTCAAGATAGGTCTTTTCACATAGTATTTGATGAAATAATTTCATAATGCTCAAACCTCGTGCGAGTAGTGCAAATGACGTATTGTATACATCATCATATGTGAATATGATTCTTCTCTAAGGAATTCGGTGAAGAAGAAAAAAAAAATGAAGTGATTGTTGAAGTTGAATACAACCATAATAGGTATATTTGACTACATTTCCTTCATTGTTCTTCAACTTATGTGAGTATGGTTCATTTCATTGGATGTAATATGTATATGTTATGATGACCTTGAATGTGTATGTTCCAATTGTTGGAATCAAATAATGGTTATTTGATGTTTATTGAAGTGGATGACATGCAATGGTTGCATCTTGAGAAGTTGTATTATGAACCTATTAAAGCACGGGACGAACAAAACCAAAGTATACTGATTGTCGCAAATATTAGCGATGCAAGTTTCAGGTTAAGACCAAATACACCTACCCTGATTCAGATTCCCATAGACACATAGTCATACTACCAATGGGATTCCGAGGGGTCTATCCACAGCGAAGCTGTTTATGTACCATCGGTAAACAGAACTTCCTATTACACTTGCATGAGTATCCAATACCCAAATAAATGAGAACTATGTCGTTACGCTTCCATAACACGCACAAGTGTAATATTAGTCTATTTTGTATTATCGATATCCAGTCTCGATAATACTACGACTAGAGATATTTAATGATTAAACCTTAGTGGATTAATATTGTCTCATATCTTATTAATCTGGTACTAATCATATGGACTTTTATCATTTATATATCTTGGTAATCTAATTACAAATGATAAAAGAGCAATTTCCTTTGTCACATAGTTAATTTGTACAACAACACCATGTTCTGTACAAATAGTGATGCTATGGGTCATAATTGTCCAACAATGATTGGGTCAAATATGTTCATGTTGGACATGGAACATTAAATTAGAGTTTGGAACTTTATTTGATAGCTTGGAGCTATGACTATCATTCTAGAATCACTTGACAACTTTTGAGTGACCTAGAGTTATTCATGTGTCACTTTATTGTGGGTAGAGGTGAGCAAAATCGGTTTTGATTCCGATTCTACGTGGAACCGAATCCTATCCGGAAAAAATTGGTTCCTAACTAAGTGGAACCGGAACCAACCCAATTAAATAGGGTACCCTATTAATCGGTTCTAATTAAGTTTCGTGTGGAATCAGAACCTACCCATTTAAATAGAGTATCATATTAATCGGTTCCAATTCAGTTCCGCTTGGAATCGGAACCTACTCAATTAAATAGGGTACCCTATTAAGCAGTTCTAATTCGATTCCAGTCCGGTTCTGATTTACCCTATTTACTTTTTATTGTCAAATTTTGAAAATATAATTATTTCTCACACTTGAATATTACATAATATTCTTGGCAATTGTCTATACAGAAATAAAATAATAAATAAAACTGCATATAGTATAATATTTTTGACTCAATACATAATATTCTTGTAGGAAGTGCCAATGTTTGAAATTGGGTTATGAAATTGGGTTTTAATTGGGGTTATGAAATTATGTTTAAATTGAGTTTTAATTGGGTTTGAAATTGAGTTTAAATTGGATTTTAAAACTGATAATGAAATTGGTTTAAATATGACTTTAATTGGGTTTCAATTGTATTTTAAAATTGATTATGAAATTATTTTGAAATTGGGTTTTAATTTGATTCCGAAATTGGTTCTAAATTCGGTTCCCAAAATAGGTTATGGTTTCGAAATTTGGTTCCCAAAATAAGTTATGGTTCCGGTTCCGAAATTCGGTTCCTAAAATAGGTTCCAATTCTGGTTCCCAAAACCGATTTTTATTTCGAAATTCGGTTCCCAAAACAGGTTCCTGTTTCGATTCCGTCCATGACAAAACCGGAACCGAACCGTTTAAATTCGATTCTTTCTTTTTAGAACCGAAATCGATCTGGTTCCAACCGGTTTCGGGTAGAATCGGAACCGGTGCTCAGCCCTAATTGTGGGATTCTAATTTGGTTTGTGTTTTAGATTAAAAATTTACACATGTGCTTATTTAGAATAAATTTATGTTTTTGTAAAAATCTTTGATGTTTTCAAAGTGTTTAGGGAAGGTTGGAAGAAATTATGGTTAAAAATCTTATTTCCTTCAACTCAGAGCTGCAGGATATATTTTGAACACAATTAAGGAAAAAAAATAATAGTGCAGCAGCGCACTGTAGCGCTCGCGTCGCGCACGCGCGCTGAAACTTATTTTTATCATTTTTTGAGTTTCCGGACTCCGATTCAGACTCGATTTTTTCCTATACACTCATAATGGAATATAGTATTCTATTAAATTATTTAAAAATACACCCATAATTTATATCTATGGGTTAGACCCACTTCCGATGCTCGGGGTACCGTTCCGACCCTAGGGGTTGTACATCCGCCCTAACACCGAGACCATACAAGGTTACCCAGGTTAGCCCCATAGTATTTGGACTATTCATGAGATGTCTAAACATTGCCTAATTCACTATTTGGGCAGCCTTTATCCGGTAAGCTCAAAACTCACCTGGTAACGTCGTTTTTCGTCGTTTTCGCTTATTTTCACTCCGAAATAATTTCTAGAAATTATCAAAACTCCCAATACACATCCAACACATCCAAATGACATATTTTACATCACCAAAAATTCAGAATTTCTAGATCTGAAACATAATACAAAATAGTCTGTAATTCATGCTTTAAATCCAATTTTCACGAGATTAATCTCATTAATCTAATACCCATTCAAAGTCTCCACAAAAGAAGAATTCTATAAAAATTTTAGGCATAATAAGAGTGGTCATTACACTCTAGAATGACAACTAAGTTATCCAACAATAAATTGAACACAAATTATACTAATTTAATTCAAAGTATATTACACAAGCTTAAAGGCACCAAATCCATCATCCAAATTAAAAAGCCCCAAAATTAGAGACAAAAAAAAAACCCTAGAACATTTCTAGATGGTCAAGAACAATAATAGAAATAATTTCTAAGTTAAGAATGTTAGAGATTACCTTTAATCTTCAAAAGTTAATCACCTTTTGTTATTGACTCATCATTTCTATCAATCTCTAAAACACATTTTGAAACTCCGAAAATGGAATGATTTTCATCCATTACACTTCCAAGGAGAAAGATAATTTTTTTTTTTATTTGGTAGTGGTGTTAGTTGGAGGCCATTTTGGTCAAAGCAAAAAATAATTTTAATTAACAAAAAAATGCTTGACAAAAAAGCTTTCCACATGGAAAATTTTAATCATATACTACATTAATATATATTTAATAAAATTCATGCTTTAAACATGTAAAGTTAAATAACAAAAATTCAACATCACTTTAATAAAGACAAAAGTTATTTACTTTGCAAGTGTCATCAAATAATTTACCAAATAATGTGTATCTAATCTAATTATGTATCAAATACAAATACACATTAGAACGACCAAAAGATTATTAGGGTTGGTGCTCAGAGCACCAATCCGGATCTTATTTATGTCTGATTCATGAATATGGACAATTCTTTTTTTCCATAATATTACATATTAATGGTTTCACCTCTTATTTTTATATACATATTCGTTCTAATAACTATTAAGATTGAAACTAAATCCGATTTAGTGATATGTATATATTAGACAAAGACCTCAGGATTTACAACGTAGTGTGCAGTTACAATGTAATTTGTAACTTGACAGTGGGAAGTGTCACTATAAGTTATATATTCTCAAATAAAGTTCATGGTCAATATTTACTAACACGGGTCGGTTAGTAAAATCTGATGAGACCAGTACATGTCGTATATCGAGACTTGGTCCGATGGTTTATCCCAATGAACCATGAGTCTCGGGAGACTCGTATAGATGTGTAGGTATTTATTTGATAAACACTGAACGAATACTCGAAGATTTCCTAATAGATGGTACATCAACGTCAATATGAGTCTTCTCGAGTCGAGTAGCATAGTGGTCATTCGACTTGAGATACCATTGTGGATATATGAAACATCCTCCAGACTTTGATGGTAGTCACGTCACCGATCTATTTAGATTAGATCTCCATCTGCTCGTTGGTTGTGGACCCATGCTCATGATATCTTATGAGTATCAGATAGAATCTGTCAGTCCTATGTACATGGCATATGTATCATGTACGTATTTACGATCTAGTAAATCCATAGCCATTGTATACTTTGAAAGTGAGTTCCGAGTGATATTTAGAGATCGTAAATTTATAAGTTGACTATATTATACCTTAGGGATTTGACGTTCCTATCTATGTCCCCGGTATAATATTGATAGCCTGTGACAGATGGATTATACGTATGCAATGACCTCGACTTGTATAGTTTAGCGAGATTATCTGTGGTCATCATAATTTATGAGTGGGTGAATTATGGACATGAAATTTGATTCTGTGACAGATAAACCTAGACTTAGAGAGTTTCACAATATGAAGTATACTCATTGAGCACTTGGGCAACGTGTTATGAATAATACAAATTATTCATAATACTTTATTGAATTAAATAAGTTAATTCGAATCGTTTAACGGTTAAATGAAAAGATACATGCATATGGACCTTTCGGTCATTTCCTAATTAATGTGTATTTGTATTTAATATATGATTTTATTAAATACACATTAATTAATTGTCAAATAAGATATTTGACATATATTATAAATATATGTATTTTGATTATTTAAAGTAAATATGATACATTTATTTAGATATTTATATTTAAGTAATTATTTAATTACTAAATAATTAAAGTAATTGAAATATAAAAATCTAAGGTGATATTTATGTTAGGAAATGATTAAGTATAAAAGATTGACTTATTTACATTTATGGAAAAGGTGTTAAAATGAATTTTGCTTCTTTAATTTGATTAAAAATGCAAAAAATCTTTTTTCTTTTTCCTTGCTATTTTCGACCAAAGGGTGGAAGTATAAAAGGCTTAGTTTTTCCATTTGCAAAAATAGGTTAAGCATTTTCAAGAATACAAAAGTTAAAGAGTTGAGAGAAAAAACAAAAGGCTAAAGGAATTTTTCAAAGAAAACATGAAATCTAAGGTAGTTTCTTCTATTCTTTAAATTGGAAACTGTTCCTATGATTCCTTAGCTCAACATATGATGTAATTTTTATTTTTCACTCTCTTGATTTTGTGTTGAGATTCTTGAAAGCTTGGCATGTATGATAATTAAAGTAAGCTGGTTAATGGTAAACAAGCACACTTTTGGTCATTTAATGACATGGTTGCCATTTTAGAGTGTTATAACCACTCTTGTAATACCTAGAATTGTTCTTGAGTTCTTCATTGGTGGAGACTTTGATTGGTGTAAATTTGTTTATCGATTAAACGGTCCGAATTAACTAATTTAATTGGATAAAATATTATGAATAATCAGTATTATTCATAGCGCGTTGCCCAAATGCTCAACAAGTACACTTCATATTGTTAGACTCTATAAGTTCAGGTACATCCGTCACGAAATCCAATTTCGTGTCCATAATTCACCCACTCGTAAATTATGACGATTATAGATTATCTCGTTTAACTATGCAAGTCGAGATCATCGCATATGTATAATTCATTTGTCACAGGCTATCCATATTATACATGGATATAGATGAGAATGTCAAATACCTAAGGTATAATATAGTCGACTCATAAATTTATGATCTATAAATAACACTCAGAACTCGCTTCCGAAATATACCACAACCATGGATTTAACAGATCGTAAACATGTGTGGGATACATATGCTCTGTACACAGGACTGACAGATTCTATCTTGATACATACTAGATATCATGAGGATCAATCCACACCCAACGAACATGTGGAGGTTTGACCTAAATAGGTCATTGACGTGACTGTCATCAAAGTGTGGAGGATAACTCATATATCCACTGTAGTATCTCAAGTCTAAAGATCATTATGCTAGGGGTGTTAACGGGTCGGGTCGGGTTTTTCAAAAAAATTTTGACCCGATCGGGTCAGGTCATTCGGGTCTTTTGACCAGAAACCCGAAATTTAAGGAGGTGACCCGCGCGGGTCGGGTCAAAAAAATAGCGGGTCGGGTCGGGTCGCATAATATGCAATAAACATAATATATATTTTATTAATACAAATTTTGCAAGATATACGTGTAGTTGAAATGACAAAATCTGAGATTAATTTGTATTTAATCTTAGGTTCGAATCCCACCACCAACAACCTTTTCTTTTTTGAAAAGAAGGAAAAAATAAAATTTTTAGAATTGTGATTGTGGGATTCGAACTTGGGACTGCTTCAAGACCAAAGAAAAATTTTACCATTCCAGCCACAAGTCTTTCTTGTCAATATTAAATCATTAAAAATATATATTATAATTATAATATCATTTACATCGGGTCAGGTCAGACCCACGTTTTCTGTCCAAAACCCGTGACCGTCCCGAAATTTCGGGTCGGGTCCAAATTGACCCGAAATTGAAAATTAAAATTTATAAACTCGACCCTATGAACACCCCCTACATTATGCTACTCGATTCGATAAGATTCATATTTACGTTAGTGTACCATCTATAAGGAAATTTTCGGGGAGTCGTTCAGTGTTTATCAAATAAACACCTACACGTCTATACGAGTCTCCCGCGACTCATGGTTCATTGGGATAAACCATCGGACCAAGTCCGATATACGACATGTACTAGTCTCAGCAGATTTTACTAACCGAGCCGTGTTAATAAATCTTGACCAGGAACTTTATTTGAGAATTTACAACTTATAGTGACGCTTCCCAATGTCAATTACAACTTACATTATAACTGCGCACAACGTTATAAATTCTCGGGTCTTTATCGTATTCATGAAACAGACATAAAATACGATTCGGATTAGCGCTTCGAGCACCAACTCTAATATCTTAATAGATGATGAGAAGATATTATGAAATCATTGAGCAAGTCAGGTCAATGCCTAACAGCCGGAGAATTTGATTGCACATAAGTGGTTTCTGGAGATTAGTGGGGATACCAACCGGCTTAATGTTGTTCTTATATAAGCTTCGTATTTACTTAGGCATTGTCCATTATTGGTGTCATACATGAAATACTTAATTTAAGTTCTTGCAGATCATAACCTCAGTGGGGCAGGTATGTGTTAAGTGGTCATTTCTTTATATGAATGTGAAAATAAGGTGGAACGATGAGGTCTCTTGGTCAATTTCTGTCTCAATATGCTTGGTTGAATAAAATGAAGCAAAGGAAAGAAAAATCAAAGTCCCAGTTGATTAATGGTGGGATTTTATTATTTAGATTCTTGTTTCAATATAATTAAAGGATTCAATTTATCTTAAAATTCTGAATTAAGTCTCTACCGTGTAAATTTTATCCTAGGAAGTATTAATGGGTTAAGAAACAAATGAGTTTTAGTTGGAATTTAGTTATATTTGAATGATTATCTTTTTTTTTTTTTTTTTTGGATAATCGGGGTGTATAGACCAGCTTATGCGCACCTCGACTAATTCCCGGGACCTGTGCCCCGTGCCCTCAGAAGTTTCCCAACACATATCAGGGTAAGTCGCTGGCTTTTCACACCAGGGGGTATGGCCCCAAGGAAATACATCTAGTGAGATTCGAATCTTGAATCTGAGAGGGAGCAAACCATTTAAGCCCAAAGTCTTTACCACTAAGGCAACCCATCAGGTTATTTGAATGATTATCTTACTTTTTAGTCCATTTAGATGTACATTTCTTTTGTGATGTCTTTTTCAAGTTTGTATTTCTCTATTATGGTTTCTTTAAACTAAAATTCTGAATTGCTGATGATATTGGCTCGGTTTGGTGCTGTCATTCAAAAATCCAGATCAATAAATAATGGTTGATAAACAATGTTATATAATTATAATTTATGTTAAAAAATAATTACGGTGTGTTTTTTTAATATTTTGATGATGGTGAAAAGTTCAAAATTTTAATTTTTGTAAAATTTAATTTTCAAAAGAAATCACGATTAATTATTGAAATTTTGTATCATTTGTAATTTAAAAAAATGTGTTGAATAAATGATGGTTTATAAATGGTTATATAATTTTATTTTATATTAAAATATAAATGGGATATTTTTTCTAATATATTGATTTTGGAAAAAAAAATTAAAAATTTTTGGTTTTGAAAACTCAAATTTTAGTAGAAATTACGATTATTAATTATAATTTTTTTTATCATTAATTAAACACTTAAAAATCGTATTTTCATTAAAATTCAGTTACGTCACTTCATTATAGATCAAACCATAACAACAAACATAATTTAAACACTTAAAAATTATGTTTTGATCCAGATATTTTCTTACCACGGCATCACAGATCAAATAACATAATAAACTAATCCATAGTTGGTTAATAAAGTTACAAGGTGGATCAAGAGGGCTGGACACGGCATAGTCCCGCGTGGACCAAAAAATATTTTTAAGCCCCCTGAAATTTTATAATTTGTTTTTTTAGAGTTTTCACTCTTTTTTCAAATATGTCCCTAATCATTTTTAAAATAAAAGTACATTATAAGCTAATACTTTAATTTAGGTTGGACTCGATATATATATATATATATATATATATATATATATATATATATAACATAATGGTGTGGGGAAAGAGAAGATAACCAATGGTTAAGATTAAGATAGATAATATATCTAAATGCTATCTTTATGTGGCTTAATTGGCGATTCAGATCATTTCATTATAATCTAATGGTTGATAAAGAATCATTTCATTATAAAATCTCTATAAAATTGGTAATTATAGTTTACCAAACAAATCAAATAATAAAATCATTTTCATTATAAAATCTCTGAAAATATCAATTGTAGATTATCAAATAAATTAAATGACAAAATTCTAAAATTTCTCTAAAAATAATAATGATAAATCATGCGATAAATTCTTTAATATCGTGCCGTAGGCACGGGTAATATTTAGTATATATATATATATATATATATATATATATATTGTTGATGGTGTTTTCAGGTACTATGACATTTAAGACAGCATGACGAGGACAGAAGGGTAATTCCCTGACTGGTTGAGATCATCAAAGCCGACCTGACCACAACATGTAAAGACCGACCACTTTGGTTCGGATGACCGAGCACTCTAAGGTCGGCAGAAACACTCTCAGCATAAAAGACTGTCATGACCGACCTCATGAAGACCGACCAGATGGCGAGACGTGTTCAAGGTGACGACACCCTATTCTTGCGGATAAGATAAAACGAGTTATCCTACTCTCACAAGGAAATGAAGTCAGAATCCGAAAAGGAATACGAAAAGAGAAAGGGAAATCAGACTAGGAATCCTTGCAAGGAAAGAAGACTAAAATTCGACTAGGATTTCTTATGCAAATAGGAAGTCTGATTTCTGTGTTATTATAAATAAGAGAGCATAGTATGTGTAAAAGGATCATAAAAAAACAAGTAGTGATCAAAATCATTACGATCTGACTTGTAAAAAGAAGAGGCAGAGCTGAGAAGCATATTCGAGCAATAAAAGTACCATCCTGTTCTTGTCCGTGGACGTAGGTCGGATCCAAATCCACCGAACCACGTTAAATCTCCTTGTCGATTGGTGTGTTTATCTGTCTTTTGCTAAATTTGTCTTTGGTCCCCCATAACCAAACAAATTCACTATTGAAGGAGGATTGTCTCGGAGGTGATATTCCCGTATTGCCCCTGAGACCAAAATTCACCGTCAACAGTTGGCGCCGTCTGGGGGGAACTCAACAAAAAGCAACTCGCGTAGTGAGACAATGGCGGAAGACAGAACCCACCAACCATCAGGGAGCTCGGCTGCAGATTTGATGGAGAAGATTGAGGAGAACCTTAGGAAAGAAAGGGAGGAAAGCCAAACTCTGCTAAAAACCATAGTAGACCGGTTGGAAAGGATAGAAGGAGCACACAATGGAAAATTCGAGGCCGGGACTAGCCGACGAAGGAACGACATAGCAGAAGGAAAGAGAATTGTCGATATAAGTGAGGATGACAGACCCTAGAGGAGGGATCCTTACATGGTAAGATCTGTAGTGGTTCAGGAAGATTCCCAGACCGAGGACACATGGGAGGAAAAGAGTGACAAATCGTCACCAGACCCCTCCTATGATAGCCCTCGCAACACCCGGCGAAAGGAGAAAGAATATGATGAAGAAGTACGAGAAGATACCGACCACGAGAAGCACCACCCCCGGGATAACAGAAAGAAAGGAGACCGCAAGAGGCGGAATGGAACCAAAGATAGCAGCATGAAATCTTGGCTGCGGGAGGAGCTGGTCAAATGAGGAGTATACCCCAATGCAAACAGAGGGGATGTCCAGGACGGCAAAGATGAGTCCCCCCTCACAGAAGAAATAAAATCAGAGAAATTCCCGAAAAGATTCAGCATGCCGACCATGACACCATACAAGGGCCATACCGATCCCAAAACTCACATTGAAGGTTTCGTCCTACTAATGGAGGTGCAAGGGGTAACAGAGGACGCCATCTGCAAAGTGTTCCCCTTAACTCTAGTCGGACCGGCCATTCTATGGTATAGAAGCCTAGCCCCAAGAAGCATCAGCAGCTTCGCGCAACTGAGAAAATCATTCATACGACACTTCAAAGGGGCTTGTGTCCCCAGAAAAATAATTGGAGAACTAAGGCTTATGAAACAAGGAGACGACGAACCTTTGAAGATATTTATTGAAAGATACCATAATATGGTACTCGAAGTCGGAGGGTATGAATCCCCCGAGGCCCTGGAAAGCTTGAAGGGAGCCTTGAAAGTCGGGAGGCTATGGACCCACCTAAGGATCCAGGACACCCCGGACTACGCCACCGCCCTGGAGGTGGCCCGAAAATTCGTTTTGTTAGAGAACGAAGAGAAAGTGTCCCGAAAAGGGAACACCATCAGAGAAAGGACCACGAGAGAGGGCGCCCCCCGCCGTACAGAAAGAGAATCCAGAAGACTACCCCCGAAGCACAAGGATTCAAGCCACTGCACCGAGACAACCAAGAGAGAAGGGCGCCAACCCAAGTAAACCATGTGGTCAGGGAAGATGCATACATTCCCCTAAAGAAACCACTAGGGCAAATTGTCATGGAGATCCAGGGGAAAGGCCTCTTGGTAGAACCCGACCAAAGGAGATTCCCTCCGGACAAAAGGAACCAAAAGGCTTATTGCGTACACCACAACTCCAAGGGACATGCAACAGACGGATGTAAAGATCTGCGAGAACAAATGAAAGATCTAGCACGAAACGGGTACCTAAACAAATACATTGACCATGAAGTTATGGCGACTAGGCAGAGGATACGTAGCACTGACCAGAGATTCTAATCGGTCAGGAAAAAACTATAACAAAACTCGGGAGTCAGACGTACTAGAAACGGAACGGGCCCCAGGATTACAAGGTGGTCGGTCGGTATCAAACAATGCCCACAAATGAGCCTAATATAAAGTTTTTTCTCGAAATATCCTGCAGAAGAACTGTAAGGAGGACAGTATGTCCCCAAATATGAATAAAACATTTTTCATCCGCTTTCTTAAAACAAAGTTGAAAGCCATATACAAAAACGGGGGACATACTCGACGCCCACTACAAAAGACAGTTGGCACCAAGGCCGCTTCAACCATTCGGCTCGGGGCTGGATTCGTTCCGCCGAGGCCACTTGTTTATTCGGATCGGGTCTGGATTCGTTCCGCCGAGGTCACTTGGTTTCTCTCAGCTCGGGGTCGGGTCGTGTCCCACCGAGTCCGTTCTTTTGGCCTGGGGACGTAACATTCCCCCAGGGCGAAGTGTTCATCTCAGCTCGGGGTCGGGTCGTGTCCCACCGAGTCCGTCCTTTTGGTATGGGGACGTAACATTCCCCCAGGACCAAGTGCTCATCTCAGCTTGGGGTCGGGTCGTGTCCCACCGAGTCCGTTCTTTTGGCCTGGGGACATAACATTCCCCCAAGGCAAAGTGTTCATCTCAGCTCGGGGTCGGGATACGTCCCACCGAGTCAGCCCTTCGGACTGGGGACGTAACATTCCCCCAGGTCCAAGTGCCTTTTTCAGCTCGGGGTCGGGGTACGTCCCACCGAGTCAGCTCATTGGTCTGGGGACGGGACATTCCCCCAGAGCCAAGTACCTATTTCAGCTCGGGGTCGGGTTACGTCCCACCGAGTCATGCTTATTGGCCTGGGGGCGGAACATTCCTCCAGAGCCAAGTATCTCTCTTAGCTCGGGGTCCTCAGGGGCATACTCGATGCATAGGATCCGTGAGAAGCATAGCACAGGGAGGGATGATACCCCCATAGCAATTGCTTGCTCTAGTGTTACCGAACGTGAGGAGGAACATGCTCTTAATGTGTCGAGCACTCTTTGATCCTCAAGTACCCGATGTAATGGATCCGTGGGAAAGCATAGCACGGGGGATAATGATGCCCCCGTGACGATTGCTAGCTCCAGTGTTACCGGGCCTAAGGAGGAATATGCCATTGGTATCCCGGACACTCTTTGATCCATTCATCATCCGGATCCGCGAGAGACACAGCACGGGGATGCGTTATGCCCCTGTGGTGTGTGCCTGCTCCAGCGTGGTAAGGAGGAGCCCTCATACAATACACAGGCTCCCCAGTGAACCGACGTGTAGAGGATGTGCCCTTACCATTCAAACGCTCTTTGATCCAAATCTTGGTTCGCCGGGACACTGAATTGAAAGATTCAGAATTGTGTTTTGGAGGCCTCGGGCAGGACGCTGTTTTGAGGCATCCGTGCTGTTGTTTACATTTGTAAAAAGTTTTCTTTTGGGACAAGTGCCGAGTCACCCCCACCTTTTTGGTCTATTTTTCAAAGTTTTGATTTTATTTTTCGCTGGTCTGGCAAAGGGACGCCCGTGTCAGATTCGGTAGCGCTTCACAAGGTTGATTCAATTCCCTTCTGAGCAAGTCCCAAAGATTACCTGGCTCGGGGCTGGATTCGTTCCGCCGAGGCCACTTGGATTACCTGGCTCGGGGCTGGATTCGTTCCGCCGAGGCCACTTAGATTATTCGGCTCGGGGCTGGATTCGTTCCGCCGAGGCCACTTGGTTATTCAGCTCGGGGTCGGGGTACCTCCCACCGAGTCAGCCCTTCGGACTGGGGACGTAACATTCCCCCAGGTCCAAGTGCCTTTCTCAGCTCGGGGTCGGGTTACGTCCCACCGAGCCAGCTCCTTTGGTTTGGGGAGGTAACATTCCCCCAGAACCCAAGTCTTTCACTCAGCTCGGGGTCGGGTTACGTCCCACCGAGCCAGCTCCTTTGGTTTGGGGAGGTAACATTCCCCCAGAACCAAGTCTTTCACTCAGCTCGGGGTCGGGTTATGTCCCACCGAGCCAGCTCATTTGGTTTCGGGAGGTAACATTCCCCCAGAACCCAAGTCTTTCACTCAGCTCGGGGTCGGGTTGCATCCCACCGAGTCAGCACCTTTGGTTTGGAAAAGGTCTCAAAACGTTCGGATAACAGGAAACATGAAGAAAAAGGAGAAAGAGATAAAAAAGACACAAAATATATATGTACACATATATGTCAAAATACAAGTTTGAATTGTTATTACAAGTGTACACAGGGCCCCGGTCGGGTTACCCTTTTCTCATTCAGCCCGCACAGGGGCATAAATCTCTTCCTCAGCCAACTCAGATGGCGGGAGGATCGGCTCGACCTCGGGGGGAGGAACCGCGGCTTCAACCTCGGCAGCATGGGAGACCTCTGCTTCAGGAATGGGAGGAGGGATCTCAAGGCGGTCCTCGCCGGGGGCTGGAACATCAGGTCGTTCTTCTTGGAGAGCCCCGGAAGCCGGAACCACCGAGATCGGGTCAGGATCCATCACCCCATCGGAAGGAGAAGGGAGCCACTTCCGGAACTCCTCCTCAGAAATATCCCCCTTGCAATAGCTGATAGCCGCATGAATATGATCCATATTCAAACTTGGCAGCACCATCGGTATCAGCTCAGCACAGTCACCAACTCCCTCAAGGCGGATGGCCTCCTTCTCGGTCTCAAGATCGGCCTCTCTCTCCTCAAGCTCGGCCTCTTTCCTCTCAAGATCATCCCGAGCCCGTGCCATTTGCTCATCATTGGCCTTCAATTTGGTTTCAACACCAGCCACCTTCGCCTTCAAAACGCCAATCTCAGATTGGGCAGCCTTCAAATCCTCCCGGGCAGTGTCGGCAAGTTTTCGCTCCAACGCGGCAGCAGCCTTGAGAGCTTTGTTTGTTTTGAAGTTCTCAATAGCAGTCGACTCAAGGTTCTTTATCACCTCCTCCCGGTCAGCCAGTTTAGCCTCCACTTCTGTAAGGCGATTCTGAAGTCTATGGGCCTGGCCACCCTCGGATAATAGACTCAGAAGGAGGTCCTTATTCTTGGCCAGGAGGTAAGTAGCCTGCACAAAAAACAAAGGAGTCAAGATATAAAATCAAGAAGACCGAGAACCAAAATCAGAAAGAAGAGGAGTAAAAACTACCTTTGCCATTTGAGAGCTCATCTCGGTCACCACAGCTTCGGGAGAGATATCCTCATATCTCGAAACCTCCCCAGGGGGAATCACCTCGGCCAATTCATTAAAAGCCGGCACTAAAAGGGAAGTAGCCTCCCGGATGCCTTCTCCCAAGTCATCCACCCCGAGGATCACGGAACCTTTCCGCTTCTTGGTAGAGCCATCGGAAGATTTTTTTCCCCCGACGGACATCTTTCTTCTTGCCCTGCAGAGGCTCCTCTCCCTCCAACTCAGCCTCCTCGGCCCCAAATTGACGCCTCCTTTTCCTAAAAGGCTTCGGCGGACTGACGAGACGAGCAGATCCCGATGACTGCACTCCAGGAGAAGACGGACCCCGAGCAGACGGTTGAACTCTCCCCTGAGAAACCCTCCCAACCTCAGCAGGTTCAGGCTGTGCCCGGGAAGTTCCAGTTTCCACATGACCGGCCTTCTTCATAGTACCGGCCAGCTTCTCAAGAAACCTTGGCCTCTTCGACATGCCTACAAAAAAGGGGGAAAAGGAAATCAGGACCCGAGCATACAACAAAGACATCAAACATGATAAACAAACAGGGAAGTCAAACTAAACAGCCAGCAGACATCTACCTATCCGACCTGCGACCTCCGAAGGGACAGCTCGGGTAAGGCCCGACTCAGCAAATGCCGCATCATTAACCAACTCCCTCCAGTGGGCAGCATAATGACGAGCCCAGACTACCCGTTGCCGGACCCGATGGGAAACCTTGGGAGCATCCCTCCAACAGGCTAGGGGGAACAGAAAAGAAGGGGTAAGAACCCAAACAAAAAAAAAAAAAAAAAAAACTAAGGAAAGCTAAGAGGTCGGTCTCCTAACCTCCCGCCCTGAAGATATCCGGTACCAGGATCTCCCCTTCATCTGACCTCAAGGTCCGCCCCCAATCTCCAGTGGCCCAGAACCAGAGATCTTTGAAGTTCTTATTGGAATCAGGGAGTTTCTTGACAACATTTGACGAGCTGTCATAAGCTGAAAGGTAATACCATCCGTGGTACGACCTAGGATTGGCCTTCAACCGGTATAACCTCTTCACCTCTTCGAGAGAAGGCTCGCCGAGTCCTTCTCGGTGCCAAGCTACATACAACCCGGCCAGAATCCTCCAACTGTTTAGACTCAGCTGACAGGGGGCGATCTCCATCTCGGCCAGCATCCAAGCAAAATAATGTTGCATCGGCAGCCGTAGCCCACACTCAAAAAAAGCAGGAAGAAGCGCCACCGAGCCCTCATCAGGTTGACTAGCACGATCCATCGGGCCGGGAACTTCAAGGGCAATATCTATTGAGATGTCATATCATTGCCGCAACAGCGCCAGATCATCCTCAGTTATTTTAGAGGGGCGGTTCATATCCAGAGCCGACGATCCAAGTTCACCAGGCTATGGGTCCTTCCGAGGAACCCTCTGATGGTAGGAGTCTTGTTCGATCTCAGAGGGAGTAGGGGTAGTATCAAGGTCTTCTACACTAGGTGCCCCCGAGCCCGATGAGAGCTCCTCAGCAGGGGGAGTTGAGATCTTAACAGGCTTTTCAGGGGAGGAACCGCTGTCAGACATCCCTGACACCCACAGAAAAACAAAGAAGGAAGGGGAAGTCAGTCTATGGCTAAAAGAAACTACTCACGGTTTCCATGTTAGCTAAACAGGTGGTCTCTAAAGTGCCCTAAAGCAGAACCCAGCAAACCATAAATCTTTTCCTAGCAAACACAGATTCGTAAAACACAAAAAAAAGAGAGAAGAGACCGTTCAGAGGACTTACTTGTTCTTCTCGGAAAGAGTAGGAGGTTGTGCAGTACGGTTGTACCCGTTCCTTATGTTCACAGCAAAGAAAAAGAAAAAGCCCACGGTTGAACTTCGAGAGCTCGGAGTTGGACGAATCACGGAGATGTTTTCAGAAAAGAAGGAGAAATTGCCGAAAAAGATGGAACAGTGAAAGCCTCGCCTTCTTATAGTCATGACAAAGACCCTCGTGACCGTTGGATCTAAAGGAAGAGCCCGGATGAACGCCAGGTGCCAACTGCAAAAGAGGTCTCCCAAGTTTGAAACAGACGGCTGAGATCAGCCCACTGTGAAGACGCCTCTACACGGTCGATTCACCCCCTTTTTGGCGGGAACCCGGCGGATGTTTGACAAATGTCGAACTTAGAAAAAACCCTAAAATTGATTTGACAGACATTTAAGCGGACGTGGCTGTTGCGTTTCTCGAGACAAAGCGCTTGAAAAGAGGCAACAAAACACTTCTCGACACCAGACCGACCTCCAACAGAGCAAATCAGAAACACCTTCTTTATATAGTTCACGGCACCAACTTGCACGCTTGTTGGAACCGAGAACTAGGGGACAGATGTTGATGGTGTTTTCAGGTACTATGACATTTAAGACAGCATGACGAGGACAGAAGGGTAATTCCCTGACTGGTTGAGATCATCAAAGCCGACCCGACCACAACATGTAAAGACCGACCACTTTGGTTCGGATGACCGAGCACTCTAAGGTCGGCAGAAACACTCTCAGCATAAAAGACTGTCATGACCGACCTCATGAAGACCGACCAGATGGCGAGACGTGTTCAAGGTGACGACACCCTATTCTTGCGGATAAGATAAAACGAGTTATCCTACTCTCACAAGGAATGAAGTCAGAATCCGAAAAGGAATACGAAAAGAGCAATGGAAATCAGACTAGGAATCCTTGCAAGGAAAGAAGACTAAAATTCGACTAGGATTTCTTATGCAAATAGGAAGTCTGATTTCTGTGTTATTATAAATAAGAGGGCATAGTATGTGTAAAAGGATCATAAAAAAACAAGTAGTGATCAGAATCATTACGATCTGACTTGTAAAAAGAAGAGGCAGAGCTGAGAAGCATATTCGAGCAATAAAAGTACCATCCTGTTCTTGTCCGTGGACGTAGGTCGGATCCAAATCCACCGAACCACGTTAAATCTCCTTGTCGATTGGTGTGTTTATCTGTCTTTTGCTAAATTTGTCTTTGGTCCCCCATAACCAAATAAATTCACTATTGAAGGAGGATTGTCTCGGAGGTGATATTCCCGTATTGCCCCTGAGACCAAAATTCACCGTCAACATATATATACTAAATATTTAATTTCTTGATTCATAGCTTGATTTATGGTTGTCACCGGAAAACGGGCCCCTATCGCCGGATTCTTTCTTTTATCTCCTCTTTGGCCCTCTAACCCCCTTCAGAATCAGGTCACAGAGATTAAGATGGTGACTTTCAATGGTCATATGAAAAGTATCACTAGGCCCCCCTCAAATTCTTTCTTTTAGTCTTTTTAATCATTAGTCACTAAAAGTATCATTTCAATCCATTACTTAATTGCATTTCGATTCAAACTTTTATAACTTTACCATTTAGATCGAAGAATTAATCATTTTATCCAGATTTGAAATGATAAAATACCGTTATAAAAAATTAGAACTATCACATATATATTTTTATCGAAACACTTAAAAATTTATGTTCGCTAGATTAAATGAGCCCACCCTTGGGGGGTTTTACTAGGGATAACAATTTGGGTTAGTATTCGTTTATTTGTTCGATTCGATTCGCTTTAAAGCGAATATAAGTTTGAAAAATTGATTCGTTTCATTATCGATTCGATTCGATTCGTTTATTAACGAATCGAATACGAATTTAAGTTTATTAATTCATTTAGAATTTTTTTTATTATTTTCTTTTACTAATTATTATTATTTTTAATGAATATTCAAGAAAGTATGGTTCATTACCATAGAAAAATTAATATTATCGATGTTTGGTGAGATATTTTGAGTAAATATATTAATTACGTATTTCATATGTATATATTTATGAAGAATTTATGTAAATAAATTATGGTAATTTATGTTATTAAATAATATCATGACTAAATGAATATTCGTATTCAATTCGTTTAATAAATGAATCGAATACGAATCATGATATTAGGATTCGTTTAATAAACGAATCGAATACGAATCATTCACATTTAAATTCGATTCGTTTATGATTCGATATAAATTCGAATCGTCAATTCAGTTTTGCGTTTTTACTTATTGATTCATAGCATGATTTGCGGTGGTCACCTAGTTTATAGTCCAGAAACATTTGTGAAGCAGCCTGCTTGACTCAGTGAATTTAGTTATTGGTAGATCTTGACATAGACATAGACTTTTTGTTGCCCTGAATCGTTGGAAATTCCACCGTCAAATCATCTCTTTCGGGCTTAAGTGGAGCAGGTAAAACCTCAGGCTGTCACAGGCTCTTACAAGAAACGCACTCCCTGAATTCGAACCTATGACCTTAAGGTGAGATCCTGAATCCTACACCACTAAATCACGCCCATTGGAAACCACATAGACAGAGACATGATGCCAAGAATTATGATTTTATTTTCCACATAACATGATAACGATTAACGAGTAGTATTCAATTGCCCCTTTGAGTACGTTTCTTGAAAAGATTGAAACTTACAATTTGGCCTTATTTGTTACTCCAGACAAAACTCATTTGGATTTTGGTTTATTTATCCCTGATATTCTTCCAAGAATGAAAGAAAAAAAATATTAAAAAATTTTACACATCAAATTTTTTTTTTAGTGTTTTAACATAATGGACAAAATGAGATATTAAAAATTTATGTGTGACACAAATGATAAAACTAAATCTAAAAATAAAAACAGATGAAATTTTCATCCTCCTTTATCACATGTCATGACCATAGAGAAGTGCATATTCTTTTCCTAGCTATAACCTTACTTTGCATTTTGATATATATACACAATGATTGGTAACAACATCAAGAGTGGACTATCCATATTCAAATTTAAGCTTGATGTCGATTCTATAATTTTTTATATTTAAAAAAAAAAAAAAATAATATAATATTTAACCCACTGATATTATTTGAAAAGAAATAATTTAACCACCCTAAAATAAAATTCTGTCTCAGCCTAATGATGTCAGTTTTATTAAACATATATTATATGTCTTGAGCAATATCCAACTGTATTAATTCTCAAGTTCTCCAAGTTATAACAAGGCAGAATGCATATGCATGTATGTATCTTGTGTAGCATACCATAAATTTGATAATCTATAAATTAGAAAATTATTATTTCCATCCACCATGTGATATTAAGCCAAAACACATGCATCAATAGGGCAAGGGTTCATAAACATGCATGAATGGCGACTTAAACAACAAATAAAGTAATAATCAACACAACGAATCAAGACAACATTGATTCATTCCTAACCAAATTTCATTTTCATAAAAAAATTATATATATTTTTCATTTTAATATAGACAATTCAAAATTTTCTCATTAACAAATCACATATTTAATAAATTTTCAGATTATATGAAAACACGCTCGCTCGCTCGCCCCTTAATGACTTAATTAGCCGCCAAACACCAAGTCATTTTGAAACCGTTAACCTCTTTATTACTTCATATTATAATTCAATATATCGATCCTCTGATTGAAAGAAGTTGTCATAGGTGTCTTCACATGATAAAATAAAGCAAGTTAATAATCGAATGATAAGTTGATAACAATATATCAGGTTTAGGCGGCTTTCTTCAAAAAAAAAAAAAAAAAAGAAGTCATATTTTTCATGCTAATCAAGTATTATTATAATATCGGGAACCCTTGTTCTATAGTGGATCAATTCATTAACATGCCACAAAATCATTTTTTTTTTAAGTTAGACGATCCCATTATACTAATGACATGTACATGCAAATTTATATAATTAAATTATTGAATGAGGGTCACATATGATGTGACAAAAATGGTCTCACCAGAAACATTTTCTATGAAATTTTAGTAGGGTAAAAATGGTGGGAACAATGCTAATTAAGACTTGCTTCACTTTCTTGTTGTATGTTTTTGGGTAATTGAATGTCTATCACAATGAACACCACATATGTGGATGGAGCAGTAGGGCACAGCCAAAGATAGTGACATGCATATAATGAAGAAAATAAACCTAAGACTTTTCAAAGAAATCCAAAAGATAAGCTGGCTGTTGGATTAATTCATTTTGAATGATTCAAGTTGTCATTTATCATCAATCAATGTGGAAGAAAGATTGATTTTTTTCTTCCAACATGGTTCATAGTCATGGTGATTTTCCTCTATAAAAGGGATGGTATAAGAAGTGGTGTTGGTATATATCACACTTTAATTCCATTTTCATTTTTAGTTTTCTCCATGGCTAAATTCTTTTCATCTCTCAATGCCCCCTCAATGGCTTCCTCCATGCTACTTCTTGGGCTGCTAATGGCTACCCTAGACATAACAAGTATATTATATCTTTCTCGAGCAAAAAAAGAAGAAGATCAAAACCTCTTTCTTTATTAATCTTTTACTGTCTCAAGTTTTAAAACCCATCAAAATCCTAATTTTACTTCTTTTACTGTTTCACCCCTAAAAACGTTCATTGATTAACAATGAGTTTTATCACATCAGGGTCAAAATAGTAAAATCACAAAAGAAATCGAAAGTTATTAGATTTTTTTTAACATCTGTACGTGGGTTTTGCTAGGTTTTAAAATATGATGTGAAACGATTAATTTCGAGTCTAGTTTTGATCATTTTCTCTTTTGACGAATATAAAAATTTAGCATTCATTTTTTTTATTGATTCTATGTATATATGTTAATGCATTGCAGGTGCTCAAATAGGAGTTTGTTATGGAATGCTTGGAAGCAATTTACCATCAAAACCAGATGTGATATCTCTTTACAACCAAAACAACATAAAAAGAATGAGACTCTATGATCCAAACAGAGAAGCTCTCGAAGCTCTAAGAGGCTCCAACATTGAAGTAATGGTAGGCCTTCCCAACGACGACCTTCAAAAAATCTCCTCCAATCAAGACGAAGCAAACACATGGGTCCAAAACAATGTAAAAAACTATGCCGACAATGTCAAGTTCAAATACATTGCTGTGGGCAACGAAGCAAAACCAGGAGACAACTTCGCACAGTATCTCGTGCCAGCCATGATCAACATACAAAACGCCATTAACGGAGCTGGTCTTGGAGGCCAGATCAAAGTTTCCACTGCCATTGAAACCGGAGCACTTGCTGATGAATCTTCACCTCCATCAAAAGGCTCGTTTAAGCAAGATTACAGACCAATTCTTGATCCTGTCATTCGCTTCCTAAATGATAACAAATCCCCTTTGCTCGTAAACTTGTACCCTTACTTCAGTATTAATTCAAACCGCCAAATTTCACTTGATTTTGCTCTTTTTAGATCGCAAGGACCGGTAGTGTCAGATCCTCCATTGAGCTACCAGAGCCTGTTTGATGCCATACTGGATGCTGTTTATGCGGCGCTAGAGAAAGCCGACGGAGGGTCTTTGCAGATTGTTATATCGGAGAGTGGGTGGCCGACGGCTGGTGGCGACGGAGCGTTGACGAATGTGGATAATGCAAGGACTTATAATAATAACTTGATACAGCATGTGAAGCAAGGGTCACCAAAGAAGCCTGGGCCTATTGAAACTTACATATTTGCTTTGTTTGATGAGGATGGCAAATCAGGACCTGAGATTGAGAAGCATTGGGGACTTTTTAATCCAGCTACCAGGCAGCTTAAATATCCAGTTAATTTTAACTAAATAAAGCTGCAAATTAAAATTTGCAGTAATTTATGGAATAAATTCTACCATGTTATGTATTACTAGAAAAGAAGAATTTGTATCACCTTGCATGGGTAAAAAACAAAGTTACTTCTTCGGACCTTACTTATAGTTGCATGAGTGATGCCAAATTTCATGAATGATATTAATAGTTATTTTATTTATATATCAAGCTCTTTCTTTTTGCTTTGTTTAATTATGTAAAATCATCAATTTTCCACTCAAAGATTGACTAAAATGTATTTAAATTCGAAATTTTTTGAAATATTCAATTTTCAGCAAGAGGTTAACGGTGTTAGCATTTTGCTAATGTTATAAGGATATTTTGGTCATTTGATAACATATGGATGAAAAGTGAACACTCTTTAAAATTCAAATGGAAAATTAAGCACTCTTTGAATTTTAGGTGGAAAAATAAAAATTTCAAATGAACAATACAAATTGAGATTTAGATTTCTAAGATCTGCATGGAATATGGATGCATATTCAGATTCGTTTGACTAAAGTACTACTGAAATGCAAATGAATGAGAAAATACGATTTTAACCATAGAAATGACAAAAAACAATATAGCTCTGGATGATAAAAATGGATACTGATGCCAATGGATTCGCATCCAGATCCGGGTTACATATTATGGATCTGGATGCAGGCAGACCCGGCCACGGTTACGGTTTGGAATCGAACAGGAAGGAACCGTCCGGTTCCAATATAATATAAATAATTTTTTTAAGTTTAAGCTATTTATTCTATTTTTAATTTAAGTTTTCAATTTAATATAATAAATTTCAAATAAATAATTTTTTATTATATTTATTTGGTAATAATATCTCAATATAAATTTTTAAATTTTTTTTGTTCATTTTTTAAAATTATTTTAAAAAAAGGGAACCAGAACCGTCAGGTTTGGTTTTGGTTCCCAATTCCACATTCTTGTGGAATCGGAAACCGTTCGATTCGGTTTCGATTCATAACCGAACCGAACCGTTGGCTTGGTCTAGATGCAGGTATTATCTGTGCGGATTTTTAGATATCTATGTCCATAAAAATCTAATTTTTTTAATTTTATTTTGAAGTTATTTAATTTTAAATATCCAAAATAAAATAATATACATAATTAACAATACCAATTTAACATTCAAAACAATATTTACATTTCACAATACATCCAAAATAATATAAATCTAAATCTAAAAATATAATAAAATTATAAAATAAAACCGTGAAGTATGGGGTTTAACATCTCTTGAAATATCTTACACAAATCCGTTACGTGCTTCCAAAATTAGGTATGTAGTATTTTACTATTATATATTTATAAAACCTTACATTTTATTACAAAACATTAAATTATACTATAATATTTTTACAAAACTTTACATTTAATAAAATGTAAGATTTTGTAAAGATATAATATTACATTACCCTACTATAATATTACCCTATATTATACCCATATTTATTTTCCAATTTTTAAATAGTGAAATGATAATTACCTTTTATTTAATTTAAAGCTCAAGTTGGAAGAGATTAGCTTGCTCTATAATTTACACTATAGCTTGAAAAAAAATATAATTGTTTCTTGGCCCTTAATATTATGCAATGTAAATACTGCTAAATCATCATCGCTCTTGATTAATCTTGAATACTTGGATAAATCATTATTTCTTGATACATACAATATACAATGGAACTTTTGACATCATCTTCAATCTTGATGATGCAATATTTACATCTAAACTTTAAATTAGGGTGTCAAAGTCTCTTTTATCATGCATGTCATTTACTATATATATATATATATATATATATATATATATATATATATATATATATATATATATATATGGCAAGGTTGAAGGTCTACATAGTGCTCATCCTTAGGAGTGGTAATTTGGGTTAAAATTCGTTTATCCGTTCGATTCGATTTGTTTTAAAGCGAATACAGGTTTAAAAAAATAGATTTGTTTAATAAATAGGTCAATTCGATTCGTTTATTAAACGAATCGAATACGAATTTAAACTTATTAACTCGTTTATGATTCATTTTATATTTTTTTTCTTTTACTAGTTATTATTAATTTTCAATTAAGATTCGAAAAATTATGATTAATTACCTTTGAAAAAAATATAATTTATCGATATTTGATAATTATTTTTAGTAAATATATTAATACGTATTTCATATATATATATATATATATATTTATGAGAATTAATGTAAATAAATTATAATAATTTATGTTATTAACTAATATCATGACTAAATAAATATTCGTATTCGATTCGTTTATTAAATGAATCGAATACGAATCCATCACATTTTGATTCGTTAAATAAACGAATCGAATACTAATCCATCATATTTTGATTCGATTCATTTAAGACTCGATACAAATTCAATTTGTCAATTCATTTTACCACCCTCAGGATGAGTCATCCTTGTCAATAATCGCCTTAATACCAAATTATTTTCAACTAATTAGAGCACAACTACGGATCAATTAAGGGAAACTAAGTGGTACATACATCCTTTTTTCGTTTATTATTTTTCCTCCTCCTCCTCCTCCTCCTTCTTCTTCTTTTTTTTTTTTTTACATATATAATCAAACCATTCATGCACACGAGAGATTTGAACAAATGTGTATATATACCCTGTTAGTTTTGTAAATGGTGCACTGAAAGTTGGTCGATATGGAAAACAACTGTGCTGATTTGCTAATTAGGATATTCTTAATTTTCCATTTAAGAATGTTGTTAATGGCATTAGGATTTATTATTGTCCATGAAAAAAAAGAAAAAATAAAAGTGTTGATGGTGGTTTTACATCCTAATGAATGTTCAAATATCGAGAAGGGTGGAATGAATATTATAATTAACCAAAAAATGGATGATAAAGGTCCAATGGTCTTGAGAGGCAGGCGAGTTTGGCGGAAGGACCTGACCTTGTGATACAAATGAGTTCTCCCAATGGCTGAACTTGTGGATAATGAAGCACATTGGTATACTGACTCGACCACACGAAGAGTGATGAATTTGGAATTTTTTGAAAGTTTATTGAAACCGACTTGATGAGGTCCATGCATGTCAACCCGACCTGGTTGAGAAAGCTAGGGGAGCTTTGATTATTATCATTTGCCTTGGTATGTCGACCCGAGGAATGAAGTTGGGATCTCAAGAGTCTTATGACGTATGCCCTAAATGAAAATATATTCTTCTAAAAGGCTAATGATGACTATGAGAAAGCAACAGTTCTCATTGGAAGTAGCCTCTACAAGTCGCCATTGGCCGGTGCAGTAGTAGGGAGGTGGCAGAGCAAAACCGCCATAGGCCATTGCAGTGGTAGTGGAATTAGCTAATATGATTGACAAATTTGTGGGTAGTTGAGGAAAGTTGTGACAACAATAATGACAATGTGACATGGGATGACATCAGAGACGATAAAATAGTGGATTTAAAAGCGTATATAAAGAGGTTAAAGTCTCAAATTTAGGCATTAGTAAATTTCGCATCTCACAATTTGTAAAGAGTTAAAAACTTGAAAACTAGTGATAGAGAGAGAAAATTGGTCAATTATCTGACCAAGTGAGTACTTGTACCGGACAAGTGTAAGACCCAAAGTGTATTACCACTTGTGAGTTCATTTCCCCATTGTAGCTCTGGTCGGTCTTGACCCCGAGCAGTAATAAAATACACCCCTTTTCTCCAATGGACGTAGGTTTAAGTCACTCTTTGTCAAACCACATAAACTCCGTGTTTATCTTATTTGTCTGCTAAGTTTGCTTTGGTTCCCTACTAACCAAATAAATTCATTATTGGGGGAGGTTTTTTCAATGAGTTAATTTCCCATATTTCCCTTGGAACAAAAAACAATCGTCAATAGTTGGTGTTGTCTGTGGGAATCAGTACGAAAAATAGCAAACACATTAAGACGATGGAAATTATAGAGTTATGGAAACCTCAACGGCGGAGTGAATGGAAAAAGATGGAAAGAACCTACAGTTGGAAATGGAGGATGCCCGGAAGGAAAGAGAGGCAACTCAGGCCTTATGAAAGCCACAATGTAGAAGATTGAGAGGTTGGAGAGGAAGACAGAAGAGTAGAGACAAACGAGGCTAAGGGTGGCAGAAAAGCCCGGGCCCGGGGCAAGAAAAGCCCGGGCCGGGCCCTAAAATGAAAGCCCGGGCCAAAAAAATAAAAAAAAACACACATATATATATATATATATATATATTAATATATTTGTAGCATTTTTATTTGTTTTTAGCATTTAAATTGTTAATTTATCCATGAAACATGTGATTTATTTGTAAATTATCTTTATATATAGTGTAAATGTATTTTATATTTGTATATTTTTAATTTTTAATTTTTTTTTTTAAAATTCGGGGGCCCGAGCTTTTTTTTTGGCCGGGCTTGTCAAAGCCCGGGCCCGGCCCGGCTCGTTGCCACCCTTTAATCGGGGTCCAATAGAAGGAGATAATAGATTGCCTGCGGGAAGATAGTAGCTGGAGGAGAGAGGATCAAGAAATAGAGAGAAAGAATGCTCAGACGGTGAGATCAATGGTTTTGGCCAATACTGCACCAATATAGGATACTCAGGAGGGACATGATGACAGGAAAACTCCGGATTTATCCAGTAACAGCCCCTGTTTTAGGGAGAGTGATCAGAGGCGTTATCACACATGAAGGAGTGAGTACGAGGAATCCTTCAGCCGAGGGCATAAGAACACTGAGAGCCACTTGAGGGACTGGTTCCTAAAGAAGATGAAGAAGTGGAAGATGAGCACATGAAGAGGCGCTCGAGATTATCAAGATAGGGAGACAACATCCTCTTTCACGAATGCAGTGTTGGAGGTGGAAACCCCCAGTGAGGTTCTTCATGCCATCGATAGACATCTACAAGGGTAACATAGACAAGTCCCATGTTGAAAAACTTATTTTACTCATGGAGATTCAAGGCGTGGTTGAGAAGGCGGTCTAAAAGGTATTTTCGCTAACATTGGGAGGACCGACTAGCTTATGGTTTAGGAATTTGACTCCAGTGAGTATTAGTATCTTTTCACAACTAAAAAAAATCATTCGTGTGCCATTTCAAAGGGGCGTGCGTAGTAAGGAAGACGGTCAGGGCATTGAGAACGATGAAGTAGTGTGATGATGAGTCGTTGAAAAACTTCATCGATAGATACCACAGCTTGGTACTGGAGGTCAAGGCATATGAGTCCCCTAAAACATTGGAGTGTTTTAAAGGGCCTTCAGTGTTGGGAGACTGTGGTCCCACCTTAGGACCAAGAAGTAATATATTATGCAACGATCTTAGAATAGGCTAGGAGGTTTGTATTGTTGGAGGAAGATGAAAAGATAGCCTTGTGGGTTGCTCAGGTGAAGAATGAACCGATACATGAAGATTGTCGGGATAATGGTAGCTGATTGAGAGGGTCAGGTCCGAGCGACAAGAGTTTAGGCCGAGTGTAGGACCGAAGCGGGGTTTACCGCTATACCTATGATGCTCGGCGACCACGACACTGTTGGGCTCGCAGCCCGTAGAGAGTACGGAGTAGTCCACAAGGGACTAAACCGGAGAATAAATGAGTCGCCACCCAGTGTGAACTGGGAAATATTTAAGGCCGTACTCACCCCTCGCAAGGAAATACCTCAAACCGTTGGGTTCAGAATGGTCCCTTACTTATGCCAGTATAATGGACGGGTTCACACAATGGTATAACCAAGTCTTATGCAGCACATGCAAGATACTTCAAATAAACACACAACAAAGAAGTACGATAATGTAAATAAACACACTCATAAACATGAATATAAATAAAAACAGATACATAGTTCCAAAAGCATATTAAATAAAGAAGTACGATAATGTAAATTATAAAAACAGTGAAAAAACGTTAATAATAAATGCAAATAATTAAGCGCATAATGCAAAATAAATAATTAAAAAGACGAAAATGCATGAAATATAAAGAAAGAGGTTGTCCAGTGTGTGTGCGTTCATGTACCATTCGTAAACACGTTCGAACGAAGTGTTCCAGAGAGTTCACGTTCATGTAGCGTTCGAAAACGCGTTCGAACGGAGTGAGGCAGAATGCTTGCGTTCGAGTTGCGTTCGAAAATGTATTCGAACGTTCTTACAAAAATAGCATCAATAATGACATAAACACGCATATATGAATATTTCCCGAGTGGTACATGGAGTTGTATCCCAAGTACAGACCGCACTACCGTTCATTCGGATTCAGCTACGGAATTTATGTCTGGGTTTCCATCCGATATACCGCAAGGAATAACACACACAATCATTAACACAATTTAAACGGACATGAAAGTAAATGTGAAATAATACAGAAAAACATAAACAAAAGTAAAAGTGAAATGATAAAATAGAGATAAATAATGAAACTAAATGCGGGCTAATAAATAACAGTAAATAGACAGAAAGATAAATAACCGAAATAAAAGAAAGAAAATGTGACCAAAAGATTTGGCCGTCTTTAATGTAGGACCTCGCATACCCGGTTGGACGTATTGCATGTCCAACCAGACATGTCGCGTCCAGAAAAACAAAATAAATATAGTAAAGGGTGCCCTCGGGTCTTACCTTTTAAATTGCTTCTCGAAAGTGCGTTACGCCGTCGCTGGAAGGATTAAAGCTTGCTTTTTTTTTTCCTGGTTTGCTGTTTCGCAGTTTCTGCTCACTATTTTACTGTTTCTACTCACTATTTTTGTTGTTTCTGCTCACTCCTTTGTTGTTTTTGGGCTGCTATTTTTTCTATTTTGGGCTATTTTCACTGGCTGTTTTGGTTACTGTTTCTCACGATTTGGTGCTGTTTTTGGGGCTGCTATTTTCTCTATTTTGGCCACTATTTTTGGAACTGTTTTGATGGTATGAGCTGTTGTTTTTTGGGTTGATTTTCGGTAATATGAGGCTGGTTTTTGTGGTGTGTTGCTCACGGTGAATGGGCTTAAGGTTTGTTGCTTGTTTCACGGTGAAGAGAAGGATAGTTTTGTTCACATTTTTGTTTATTTATTTACGTTAAAGGAGAAGGAGAAGTCTAGGGTGAAGTGTTTGTTCACATGTGAGGTTAAAAGAGTGTTACTGTCGTGTGTGTGTGTTAGAAAGAGTTATACTACCGCGTGTCTCTAGGTTTTGTGTGTGTGTGTCGTGTGTGTGTGTGTAACTTTATGTGTGTGTTTATCGTGTGTGTGTGTAACTGCCGCGTGTGTGTGTAAATTTGTGTGGTGTCTAGGTTTTGTGTGTGTGTGTCGTGTGAGGTTTCTTGGTGATTTGGTCTTCAATTTATAGTGACAAGGGATCTCCTAAGTAAGGAAATAAATCATGCAAATTCGGGAGATACTCTCTTAAATTATTTAGGGAAAGAATTTTTGTAATTTGGTGAGGAGGATATTTTAAATCTTGTTAAATTGGAAGGTGATTTGAGGGATTTTGACATGTGTTTTGCATGGGATTTTTTTATTTGGGAAGGCTTGGGCATGTGGGCTTGGTGATAGATGGTCTGGTTGGGTTTGAGGGTAAATAGGCTTTGGGTGTGTGGGCTTTCATGGGTTTCATGGTTTGGTTTGAAACAGTGGCTAAGTGAATCCGAGGCAGGCTAGTGAGTTCGAACCCGATGAGGGGTTAATTTTGGAGGTTTTTCCTTCTAGCATTCATTTCCCGCGACTTCCGTAACTTTTCAGGTAGTGCCTCCATACGAGGCTCATCATCGGGCTAATGCAAAAATACAGTGTCTACACCGAGGACTCAAGGTAACCCAGCACCCAATGAGGCCTCCAATCAAGGTCGCATATGTTACCGGGGCATGACGTATATTGCCCTCAATAAGCCTTTTTTGTAGATAGCTCGAGAGATACAGGACAATGGTCTGCTGATAGAGCCTGGACCTAGAAGGTTCTCAGTGGAAAAGAGGGATACCATGACCTATTATGCACATCACAATATAAGAAGTCATGGCATCGAGAACTGCAGAGATTTGCAGGAACATGCATAAGACTTGGTGAGGAATGGCTACCTCAAAAGGTGTATAGATCACAAGAAAATGAGGATGAGGCAAAGAAGAGAGTAGAGCCTTATGTTCACCATAGTCGAAGGAAGAATATTGTCCGGGGACTCAAACAGGGTAAGACATAATTACTGTCAGATTAATAACCCTGAGGTAATTGATAAGTGCATGAAAATGTATTTTGAACATCACTAATTCGGTTTGATTATCATGTGTTTAATCATAATTATAGTTTATTTTATGCTTTGTTATTAGGAATCAATGGAATATGGATATTGGAACAATTATACGTGTTTCGGGACCTTACGGACACATCGGAAGCACGCAGAAAACGAGCAGAAATACATGAATTATTATCCTGCAAGCCTGGCCACGCATCGCGATGCGCATGGCCTCACATCGCGACACATAGATGTTTTCCAGGATTTTGCTTAGTTCATTTTTTTTACGCAAATGAGGACTCCGGGACCCCTCTATAAATACCCAAGCTCGTCCATAACCCTAAAAACGGTGAGAAAAAGAGAGATAACAGAGGAAAAACATACAAAAAGATTAAAAACATATTTGATATTGAAGAACGAAGAAATTTCGCGCTAGACATGATGCTGCTGTAATCTCTTCAGGCTATGTCTCTTTCTTCTTTGGAGAACTAATCTCCTAGGCAAAGCTAAGGATGAACTCTTGTATTTAAACTCTAATATTCATGATTTTAATTTCTGAATGCTTTTTAATGTTTAATACAATTGATGATTCATTGTTCTTTATTATTTTTTGATTTATAATCAATAGATTTTTTTTACCAACTTGCATATAGGAATAGTCATGCTTCTTCTATGTGTGATGGGGAACCAAGTTGTGACTAGTAAAGTTATTTTATGAGTTAATCTTCTGCTGCATTATTGCCTGTGGGTATATTATCGACGTTAGATAAGTCATAACGATAACTTTGTGTGCTGTTAACATAGAGAAAATAATTCATTGATTACCTTAGAACTTAGTATATTTAGAATTGAATATCTTCCGATTGTTGGTTTGGTATGTGAAACCTTCAATTGAGTAATAAAATGAATCAATAACTGAATATAGGGATTTGATACAAGAGGGATTCTTGACGCTTTGCTGCTTCTCTCTATTGATATTTCATGCATAATTTTCATAATCTTTACTTTATATTATCAATTCAATCTTACTATTTAATTAAGTAAATTAGTTCCTTGTAGCCATCTCTCTGAGGAATCGACACCCCAACTATACTGCAATAACCACGAGTACTTTTTGGGCGTAATCACTAATGACTACGGAGAGAGCCCAAAGGATTCAGAAAGTCAGGCTAGTGCCGATAATATTTACAGAGGAGGATGTTCAATGTATGAGTTACCCTCACGATGATGCGTTGATAATCAAGGCCAACATTGACGAGTCGGAGGTAGACATGATATTGTTGGACCTTGGGAGTACAGTGCACATCATATCCAAGGAGGCCATGAATGGACCGGGAGTGGAGTTCACCACATTTATTAAGGACGCAACTCCACTGTACGAGTTTGAGGGATTAACTGATGTCCTATTTGGTCGGGTACAGCTGTCAATGAACATTGGAATAAGCCCCCATAATCGTATAATTATGATGGACTTTACCGTGATATATTGTTTAAATAGCTACCAGGTGATTTTGGGAAGGTCCTTTATGATGAAATCAAGGGCACCCATGTTGAGCTACTACTTGAAGTTGAGATTCCCAACCAGTGATGGGGTCGTATGGTATGTGGTAGTCAGAATTTGGCGAGTAGTTGCTTTACTGCCACATCCAATGAGACCTTGTGTATTGATGAAGTCACAGGGCAGAAGAGGAAGAAAATGGAAGATAACTTATTCAATGTGGAATTGGCCGATCCCCGACAAGATGACCCCACTCAGTATGTTGGAGAAGGAGTGGAGATAGAGTCAGTATGACTCTTTGGCTTGGAGAAGATAATTAAGGTTGGGGTCAGGCTGGAATAAAATCTAAAGAGAAAGCTCATAGACTTTCTAATAGAGTATGCGAACGAATTCGCATGGAGCCATAAAGCCATGCCTGTGATAGATCCTCAGGTCATCAATCACCCCCTGTCAATTTACTAGGCCTATAAGATGGTGAAGTAGAAGATGAGTGTAGGACACAGGACCTGGGCGACGCCGTTCCTAGGCTCGCGGCCTAGTTTGGGAAGTACTGAATAACATGGAGTCGCCACCCGGTGTGAACCGGGACAAAGATTTAAGGCCGCACTCACCCCTCGCAAGGGAAGACCTCAAACCGTTGGGTTCGGAATGGTCCCTTACTTATGTCACTTGTAATGAAAGGATTTATGTAATAATTTAATCAAGCTTAAGTAACACTTATTTCCAAGAGTATCATGCTTCTAAATTCTCATGTGTAAAATAAAACTCATGTACGCATTTCACATATATCTTACATTTAAATTTGCATGCTTAACATATATCAAGATAGCAACTAACATACAACTTTACTTGCATATCACATTCAGGAAAAACACAAGCACACATATTAACCATACAAGCACACATGGTAACCATACAAGCACACATATGGGCACTTTTCCAAGTGGTACGTGGAATTGTAGCCCAAGTACAGACCGCACTACCGTCCATTCGGAATCAGCTACGGAATTTACGTCTGGGTTTCCATCCGATATACCGCAAGAAATAATACTCAAATGTTATCATGACACAAGCATATGAATTGTAATACATCAACATATTTGCATTTATACATGTGGAGATAGCTACTAGGAAAACTATGCATGAAATCTAATGAAAAAGACTCAGTTCAGTGTGTTCACGTTCGTGTAGCGTTCGTAAACGCGTTCGAACGGAAATGAAACAGAATGCTCACGTTCGAGTAGCGTTCGTAAACGCGTTTGAACGGAAATGAAACAGAATGCTTATGTTTGAGTAGCGTTCGTAAACGCGTTCGAACGGAAATGAGACAGAATGCTCACGTTCGAGTAGCGTTCGTAAACGCGTTCGAACGGAAATGAGACAGAAAGCTCACGTTCGTATGGCGTTTGTTAACGCGTTCGAACGGATACGAGACCTGACACATAATAAGGCAAAAACACATGCGCGTTCGAGTTGCGTTCGTAAACGCGTTCGAACGGGAACAGACCTGATGCATGAAATGAGACGCAATACATAAACACAAAATAAAAGGGCGCGGCGAAGTACTGCCATAAAGGTGACCTTTTGGGGCTCTTGATCTCTCAAAGAGAGGACCTTTAGACCAACATACTAAGCCCATGCGCGTCACATCACACATACAAGAATAGAACCAATCACATCAACCAAGTATGCCCGATTGAACACATCTGACATCCAATCTGAACACACATCAACCGGCGTGGCAAAGCATCGTGGTAACAGGTTTTAACCCCTCCCCATAAGGGATCTTTCATTCCACTTACTAAGCCCATGCGCTTGATTGAACCATACATAAAAGATAAACTCAATAACATCAAACTAAGTATGCCCGATTGAACGGATCTCGCATCCAACCGAACACACATCAACCGGCGCGGCGAAGTAGTGTCACAAAGGTGGCCTTTTCGGCTCTTTGTCTCCCAAATGGAAGACCTTTGAACTAACTCACTAAGCCCATGCGCTTGGTTGAATCATGCATAACTAAACAACATATTGCATTCAAGTAAAGAAAACGAAATAAATAAACAAAAGCAACACAACAAAAGAAAGATGGTGCCGTTTACCCAAGCGGTACGTGGAGTTGTGGCCCGAGTACAGATCATATTACTGTCCATTCGGAATCGGCTATGAAATTTATGTCCGGGTTTCCATCCGATATACCGCGAGAGTTGACACATCTCTCATTCATCCAATACCCACAACATACATCATACACACAACGGATACCACAAATACAGAAAATATAATCAAAATAAATGACCAGAAAATAAAATGAGAATAAGTGTGAAAGATACCCTCAGGTCTAACCTTTTAAGCCGTCTCTCGGACTCGCGTTCCACGGAAATCGAAAGGGGGTAAAGCTCCGCAACTTTTCTGGTCCACTGGTTCAACGTCCTAGCTCACTGCTTCGCTGTTTTGCTTACGGTTCGAACTCCGTTCTGCTCCTATTCGGCTCCTGTCTTGCTGCTCACAGCACGGGCCACCTGTTTCAACACTTTCAAAGAACTATTCCAAGTTTGTGTGGGTTCTTAGTGCAATTATATGTGATTATTTTTAAGATTATCTATGTAGTTTTTATGTTACTGTTTTTTAAGGATTTGGGCTACTGTTTTAAGGTAATCTAGGAGGTTGTTTAGGCGTGTTTTAGGGTGTGGTTTTGTGGTGATTTTCGGTGGTGGAGGGCTGCTGTATAGGTGGCTGTTTCGGCTATGGAGGGTGGTGGCTTGTGGTGGTTTCTTTGTTTTCTTTCCTGTGTATGTGTGAAGGGTTTTTCTCTTTTTTCTTGTTTGTTTAGTCTTGGGTGTGTAGAGAGAGTCTAGAGAGATTTCGAGAGAGTTTGGGTGTGAATTCTACGTGTCAAGCTTGGGCGTGATTTTTGTGTTGTGTCCAGAAGAGGAATGGCCTTGGTTAGGGGTTGCTTATATAGAGAAGGGTTAGGGTTGACAAGGGAAGGGATTTGTGCATTTAATTAGGATATGATTTAGTTTTAAACAAGGAAATCAAAGGATTGAGGGGGGGACAAAATATTTTAATTTAGGAAGTTGCAATATTTAATTTGTGTTGGTTTAGGAATACAAATATTTTATATTGGTAAATATCTTATTAGGTTAGGAAGTCAAATATATGATTGGCTTTAATTGGTTAAGATTGATTTTAATTAGGCATATCTTCTTTTTAGTTTAGGTAAATATTTTATTTAATTGGTAAATGGTTTAAATATTTTATTTAATGTTTAATATTTAAATTAATATTTATTTATTTAATTTGGGATGTGTTTTATGGGCTTTGGGGAGCTAAATGGGCTGGGTGTGAGGCTAGCAGCAAAACCAAAATTACCGACACCGTTCGAACGCTTCCTCGAACGCGACAACGAACACCGCAATCTGTTTCCCGTTCGAACGAAGTAACGAACGCAGCACCAACGAAGACAGTGAGCTTGTTTATCCTGAATTTCCCCTTCCGATATCCGTTTCCCGCGGCTTTCGTGACTCAAAAGGTAGTGCCTCCAATGAGACTCATCATCGGGTTTCACATGCGAAAATGCAATGCCTACAATGAGGATATTCAATCAGGACGGTATAAGGCTATTCACACTGAGGTGGATAAGTTGATGTAGGCTGGGTTCATTAACGTATTCTTGGTAAAAAAAAAAAGGCCAGTGGAAAACGGAGAATGTGTGGGCCTTCTCCAATTTGAATAATGTTTGCTCAAATGACAGCTTCCCACTTCCTAAAGTAGACCAATTTGGTGGATTCAACAGCTTGCCACGGATTGCTATGCGTCATGGATGCATTCTCGGGATACAATCAGATCAGAATGTTTCCCATGGATGAGGAAAATACAGCCTTCATCGCAGATCAAAAGCTGTATTACTATAAGGTAATGCCTTTCAGGTTGAATAGTACTGGGGCAACGTACCAGAGGTTGGTGAATCAGATCTTCTAGCAATTAAATGATAAGTTTGAGGCAAGGGAGCCCAACATCATAATATACCTCGCGGAGGTGAAAACGTTGCTAGAAGGAATGAGGCATGTCAAATTTGAGCAGGTTGGTGGGGAAAATAACCAACATGAAAATTCGTTGTCCTGATTGGCATCATTCATCAAGTCTAAAATCCCCAGGATAATTCCCTTGGAGATCCTTGTGCCGAATAGTGTGAGAGGATCAAGGGTGATGGAAGTGGAGGTTGAAGTTAAGCCAACATGGATGCGCCTGATCAAGAGGTACCTATAATTTGGAGATTTACTATGGGACAAGAAGGAAGCGAGAAAGATGAAATATCGGAGTCCACGCTTTTTCCTGATAGATGTGGTGCTTTATAGAATGGGCTACACAATCGCTACCTGAGGTGTCTTGGGCCCAAGGAAGCTAATTATTGATAAGAGGGAAATCAATGAGGGCATCTGTAGGAATCATGCTGGTGGAAGATCAATTGCTCACAAATCACTCAGACAATGTTATTATTGGCCAACGATGCACATGATAGGCTCAACGTAGCCTAAGCGTGTGATGGATGGTAGAGGAATACAGACGTGCCCAAGTAACCACCCGATCAGTTGACGATTATGTCGAGTCTTTGGCCATTTTCTAGATGGGATTTGGATCTTATTGGATTACTGCCTAAGGGAATGGGTCATGCCAAGTATGCAATTATGGAAATTGATTATTTCACCAAATGAGTGGAGGTCAAGCCGTAGTCTACTATAACTAAGAAGAAAGCCACAAAATTTGTGAAGAGGAATATTGTCTGTCGTTTCGGGATTCCCCGAGTGGAGACTTCAAGAAACTTTGTGAAGATCTCCAAATTGCCTTAAGATTTTCATTACATGCTCATCCAAAGTCCAACAAACATGTGGAAGTGACAAACAAAACGATTAATAATAACCCGAAGGCAAAGGTTTGGGTCATGCAAGGCTTTCTAAGAACTGATTTCCCTCGCGCAGCGGAAGCGACTTAGGCACCAGGATCGACCTTGAATAATTTATGCCCTCTCCCTTATGAAAGCCGAATCTGACTGACCAGCCCCTGGAGACTGGTTTTGCTTCTATTTTTGACTATTTTTCAGTCTCGGAACAACATCTCAATCTAGATGTTTTGCACATGATATGCTCGCACAACTCACAAAAAACAGCCCATGTTTTATGTGTACAAGGTTAATGAATTATGTCCAGATGTTTTCACCAAAACTGCCTCACAACAACCACAAAACACCCATTTGTATTTCCAATCTTTTCTGGACAAAATACAAAACAAACCGAGCCCCAAATCAAGTAATTATATGAGACAGTGAGCGGATTTTTCTGCCCACTGCCGTGTGTATACAGAAAAGTAAGAAAGATATTTTAATTTGATCTCCAATGAGTCTTTCGTGCTATGAATCGCAACCAATAAAAATTAGTGTGCGCTAGACTCACAATCATGATCTCTCTCTTTTAGAGAAAAGTTGACACATAAATATTTTTTCTTCTTTTTTTTGTTCTTTCTTTTTCCTTTCAACTTTTGAGAGAAAACTTGGAACAAGGTGGCTAGGGTTTATTAGAATGAGATTATGGCAAAAAGGAAAAATATTTCCTATTTATATCTAGGATTTTATTTGTTGTAAAAAACAAGCCAAACCTTTCCCTCCATATACAAGTTTCTGCCCCGCTATAGGGTATTTTAGTAACATCAAAATTTTATTTATTATCATCATAATGACATTAAATTGTTACTAAATAAAAAAAGTGTAACTATCATTTATGAAAAATTAAATTTTAAAATCATATTTTAAAAACCTTTAATTCCATAAATGACATTTTAAATAATTTAATATTTATAATAAATTAAATGATTATCTCATAATCATTTATTTAATGACAATCTTATATTAAATATAATTTAAAGTTACATGTGTGAGAAATATATTATTAATCCCATTAATATATTAAAATCATCAAACATTTAGTTATAAAATTAAACATGATGCATGAACCATGTATAATGAATTAGAAACCTAAAAGAATTAATATGCCATGGGAATCTATTATCCCACAAATAAGTGTTGCCGTAGGATAGGTCAAGTATTTGAATGATAGATTGAGACAATCTGAATTGATTAATATATGCAAGAATAACTCTTATTCCTATATTAACCAACCACCGTTTGATTTGATCAAAGAATTTCAATTAATATTTAATCATTCCTTCGTGAGTGTAATCTGTTGTTTCAAAACCATTGGACTTAACTAGTGAAGTGTCGTTGTAGGGTAGATCGGTTCACCAGATACATCTAGAGTTTCATATCTTATCGGAATCCAAACTTGATATTGACCCAAAATGGGCACCATCCGTAGGAGGACGAAAACAAAGTCGTCTCGAGGTGTCTTTTGAATCTCATATTTTTGGACTAAAAATTGAGATCGCGGGATATATTATCGTATATCCCTATTACACTCACTATTTTAAAATTAAAGGTTCTTACTTAAAATATCTAATATTTTAATTCACCAGTGTCTATAAGTTTATGCGTGGCTAAAACATAACTCTACTTTACAATTGTGCATAGTTAGTGATCTAACCAATTTTAACTCTTAAAATTTTTACTCACTAATTCTAATTCCTCAGCTAATATTTTACTTAATTAAACTAATTTAATTAAGTTTGGTTTAGTGACTTAATTAATTTTAACTTTTAAAATTTTAGTTCACTAACAAGTTTAAAATTTAGAAATTTAAAAAAGGGATAAAATTTTAATTGAACTATTTAATTAATATAAGTGTCTTATAAATTCCAATGGTACGTGAAATTGTATCCCGAGTGTAGACCACACTACCGTCCATTCGGAATCGGCTATGGATTTACGTATGGGTTTCCATCCGATATACCAAGGGAAAATATAATGCACTTATAAAACCAATACCTATATATTTAAATTTTGAATTTCAAATTTTAAACCATTAAACTAATTAAACTAATTAATTTATTTTCATGCATATTATATTCCAATTTAACTCTTTTAAATTTCAGAAAACCATATTTATGACTAGAATATCTATGCATCTATTACATGTTATGGCATGTGAAAATGCAAGAGTATGCACTCTAAGCTGTTAGACAATTATGACCCATAGCGTCACTATTTGTACAGATCACTGTGTTGTTGTACAAATTAACTATGTGACAAAGGAGATTGCACTCTTATCATTTGTGATTAGATCACCTAGATGTATAAATGATGAGAGGTCCCTGTGATTTGTTCCTGGACGGAGAATGATATGAGACAGTATTATTCCACGAAGGATAAATCATTAAATATCCATAGTCAGAGTATTATCAAGATTGGACATCGATAAATACGTAAAAGACTAGTATTACACTTGTGCGCGTTGTGAGGGAACAACGGCATAGTTCTCATATATTTGGGTATAGGATACTCATGCAAGTGTAATAGGAGGTTGTGTTGTAACCGATGGTACGGGAAACAGCTTCGCTCTGGATAGACCCCTTCGGAATTCCATTGGTAGTATGACTATGTGTCTATGGAAGTCCGAAATCAGGGTAGGTGTATTTGGTCTTAACCTAAGACTTGCACCTCTAATACTTGCGACAATCAATATACTTTGGTTGCGGTCGTCTAGGGCTTTAACAGGTTCTGTGTACGCCAATGCTGGGTATATTGAGAATCGTAGTGTGTTGGGTGTGATATCAAGACGGAAGTGTCACTCCAGTCATATGGAGATGATGGTCACGTAGGATACGATACTCGTTCTCTTATATGCTCGAGCTATCGGGATATTATGACTAGGTCATGTTTATCCGATTATAGAGACTAGTTACCAGACATCCGACATGTGCTTCGTACGGGCAGACACAATTCCAGCCCCAGACCTAGCATGTGATCATCCGATTCTGGATCGAAATATGCAATACTACGTATACTACGCCTGATATAGATCACATATTCCTATAAGGATATTTCTGGAGAATTGGGTAGGCATGGCGCTTTACTAGAAGCCAACCTTGTCTTGTAAATCGGTATAAACGTAGTACTAGGTACTTACGTGTTCGGATAGTCCGACAACCGTATTTACTGCCAACATATCCGGGGATATCATGGGTCACTTCCTGAAGATTCACTGATGATGTATGACTCGCACTTTAATTAATCTTGGATTAATTTGATGAGAGAGAAAATTAATCTGGGATTAATTACGGAGATATTTTATCTGGGATAAAATATTAATTAAAGAGAGAGAACGATTAATTTGGAATTAATCGATAAATAACATATTCGATATATTATACGAAATTGGATTTCGACGCGGAATCGAAATTAGATTTTAATTTGGGCGAACGAGTTAATTTAGAATTAATTCGTTAGCGACATGAATAGTGATTTCGCTAGGCATAATCATTTAATTACGTCGCAACAAAAATTTGTTAATTTGGAATTAGCGAACCCGAGCCCGGTATTGTTTGCGAGCGCATTCACATTTCGAATTCGAGTGCGGCACGCAAGTCAAATCAAGCGTCAAATCATTAGTCACATCAAGCGTCAAATCAATGTCACTTTGAGTGATGTGACAAGTTGTCACTTGATTGAGTGATGTGAGTGATGGGAGTGGTTGGAAAGTTAAAAGACTTGTACCTTTGACTTTTTGCAAATTGAAAAATGGTAAATGGTTAATTAATTTTGGAAATTATAAAACCTAGTACACTTTTTCATTTTCCCTCTCTTGGCATACGGTTTTGGAAGCCAAAAACCACTCTCCCTCTTCTCTTTCTTCTCTCCAAAACGGCCAAGGGGCTGCTGCTTTCTTTCTTTTTCTGGTTCACTGCCGAGGAAATGGAGGAGAAGCAAATGATTTTGTGGCAAAAATCAAGGTGCTAGCACACATAGAGTTATCCTAAGGTGATATGGAAGTCATTTTGTGAGCTTGGAATCCATTTTGTAAGCTTGGAGCTTGAAGATTTCTTGGAGGACAAAGTCGAAAATGGAGCCCAAACCAGTGAGAAAACCGAGAGCTTCCAAGGAGGTTCAAAGAGAATTTCTCTTCGTAGCATCCAATCCATTCATTGTGAGTATTCCGCACCTCCTTTGATGTGTATTAATACTTGTTTCATGCTTGATTAATGATCTTGGGAACCTTAGAGGAGACTAACAAAAGCTATATGACATGTTATTCAAATATTTTGAATTAAACATACATATAACATAAAATAAAATTGCATTGACCGGACTCCTATTTTTCCTATACTAATCTAATTCGTACAAAATTTACCAAGGCATCCATTGATCTTCAAATCTTGCTCCATAGATTGGGATTGAGTCGTTGGTGGCATCAGCTCTCCAGTTTACATAAAATGATACACCTTAACAATTTTACATAGGAAAAATATTTACAACACTTTTAAAAAAAATGACTTTATGGTCTTACATTTAAAAAAATCAAAATAACATAAAATAAGAGCCGGAACAATTTATGACCAATGTAATACATTCATCACATGAACTCAAACAAAATTATATTCATCACATGAACATAAAAATATGCCTACTGATCACAACATGTATAAAACAATTTATATCACATAAATCAATAAAATCAAAAACATTTTTTTTTATAAAAAATAAGGGTTAAGAACACTTTTCAACCTCGCTCTTGATATCAATTGTAGAAACCGATTTCCCCCGCTCAATGAAAGCCACTTAGAAACTGGGATCGATCTTGAAAAATTTATGCACTCTCCCTTATGAAAGCTGAATCTAACCAGCCATTGGAGACTGTTTTTGCTTTGTTTTTTGACTCTTTTTAGCCCCCGGACAGCCCCGAACAACAGCTCAAATCTAGACTATTTTTCACACGATACTCGCGTACAATTCACCAAAAACAGTCCTTGTTTTGCATGCATAAGGAAAATGATTCATGTCCAAACTTTTTCACCAAAAATACCTCACAACAACCACAAAACACCTGTTTATATCCCCAAATTTTGCTGGATAAAATACAAAACAAACCGAGTCCCGAATCAAGTAACTAGAGGCGACAGTGATCATATTTTTCTACTCACTGTCGTGTGTATGTAGAAAAGTAAGAAATATATTTTAATTTGATCTCCAATTAGCCTTCCATGCTATGACTCGCATCCAACAAAAACTAGTGCGGGCTAGACTCACAATCTTGATCTCTAAACTCTTTTAGAGAAAATTATCATATAAATATTTTTTTTCTTTTCTTGCTCTTTCTTTTTCCTTTCAACTTTTGAGAGAAAATTTAGAACAAGGTGTCTAGGGTTTATTAGAGTGAGATTAGGGTAAAAATGAAAACTCTTTTCCCATTTATATCTAGGGTTTTACTTATTGTCAAAAACAAGCCAAACCCTTCCCAACTATACAAGTGTCGTCCAGCCCTAGGGTATTTTAGTAACATCAAAATTTTATTTAATGTCATCATAATGACATTAAAGTGTTTCTAAATAAGGTACATCCATTCTCATATCATCACATTGACGATCCCGGATCAAGGTCACCATAAAAATATAGAATGGACCGCAGCTATAGATAAATCACAAACAAAGTACTCACTTTGTTTGCTCTCTATGGACTTTTTTAGATTTCTTACTTCAGACTTAAATCCTCTTGCGTATGACACTCATACAATAAGTCTGAAAGCACATAAGTAATCTAGGGTAAACAAGATAATTTGCAATATGCGATTTAAATCAAAATATTTGATAAATGAACAATGCATCTTTCATTTTATAACAAATAATTCTGTTTGCATTACATGAAGCTCTATGGCATATATCCTAACAAACTTGTGGGTTGAGGAACTACCAGAGGTCTTCTGGTTACACCGGACGATCTATAAGGACTCAACATGTGACATCTCATTTTCATTAGCTTACAGATGCGAGGCAAATCCCAATAGAGATCAAGATGAGGACCCATCGGATCTAGCACTTTGAGGAAATACATAATGATGGCCTTGTCAGGTGCGATCTAGATCTAGTGGAGGAAAAGAGAGAGAAGTTGACACTCAGAATGGCCGTATATCAACAGAGGATGACCCGCTTCTATAAAAAAAATGTTCGAGTGTGAACTATTGATTCTGAGACTTGGTCTTGAGAAGGGTCACTCTGAACACGAAGAAACCCGAGGAAGGCTCAATTGAAGCGAAATGGGAAGGACCTTACAAGGTTACAGAGGTCACATGTTGGGTTCTTATCACTTGGAGTATCTGGACATCACCCGGCTAAAAACTCCTTGGAACACAGAAATACTGCGAAGGTACTTTTAATAGAGCTTTTCTTAAAATGACTCGCAAGGAGTTGTCATATGGGTAATTGATCCCTACGAATATAAATAGTATTTTTCCTTTATGAATAAAGACTTGTACTTATATATGCTTGTGATGAGCGGAAAATATATCAATATTTACCGCCCCTTTAACTTAATATTTTGTTTAGTTTCTCGGGTTTGATAAACGTTTTGATGTGTTTTAGTTTATTTTGCAGATAAAATAATATCGGGTCTCAATGAAATCATTTAGGACGAAATATGGGTCAAATAAGGGTAATTATTGGACTTGATATTTTAATTTTGGAGATTGGAAACTTGAAAGGGCGTTTTTGACAAAGTGCAGTTTTGGAAATTCCAGTTTTGCACATATGTCGTATTTTGGGCATAACTTTTTACTCCAATATCGGATTGAGCTCATTCAAGTGCCAGATTAAAGAATACTCAAATATCGAAAACTTTGAAAGACAAATATTTTCTAATTCTGAAGATTTCATGACCGAAATTGATGAACCATTCAGAAGTGTGTTGTGTGTAATTATTAAAGTCATTTTCAATCATTTTCAAAGCAAAAAAATAAATTAATAAATAAATAATAAAATTATCAAATCATCACCAAACATGATAAGCAATTAGTGGAGCAATTAATAATAGATTTGGGGAGTAATTAGTGGAGAAATTAATAATGGATTTGGTGGAGAATTTGATGGATGATTTGATGGAGGCAAAATTTTGCCTATAAATACCAAGTCATTTCATTTGTAAAATTCATACTTTTTCTTCTTTGAAATTCCTAAAGAATAAATAAGAAGATTGTATCTTGTTTGTTTATTTACAGCTTTCAGTAATTAATTTCCGTTTCGCACTTTCTTTTCTTTATTTTCAGTTTTTACTTTCCGCAATTTACTTTTACGCACAATCCTTTCATTTCTTTACTTTTGCAGTTTTTATTTTTCAAGCAATGAAGAGGTAATTCCCCTTTGCTGGGGTGAAAAGTAAAGCTTTTATTATTGCTATTTAGATTAATCTCCCTTAATTATAATATATAAACTATTTAAAACTTGACTTAATGAGGATACCGCTATATTGGCCGGTTGATAATTAATTATAAATTGGTTTTAACCTGACTAAGTATGGATACCGCCTGGTTGGTCGGTTGGTAATTAATTATTAATTTGACTTAATCAGGATACCGCCTTTATGGCTGGTTGGTATTTATCACGTAAAGTTAATATATTATATTAAGGGAGATATCTAAAATAGTAGTAATAAAAGTTGATCCTCTAACCCCAACATTTTCTTTTATTGCACTTTTACTTTATTTAATTTCAGTAATTTACTTTTCAGCAATTTACTCTTCAGCAATTTACTTTCAGTAATTTACTTTTATTTTTTTAACTTTTAACTTTTAACTTTTACTTTAAATTTTTTACTTTTCTTTTCAGCAATTTACTTTTCAATATTTTACTTTATGTCTTTTACTTTTAAGTCTTTACTAGCCATAGTTTATGTTAGTTATCTGGGGTTGTGATGAATTCTAATATCACCGGTTTTAAGGGGTTATTTTATAGTTTGGGTAATTTAAAGGTTTACTTATTAAGTCTTAAGCTTAATGCTTCTTGTTGTCTGATCACCAATAAGATTGATCTGGTAAATCTAAAATGAACTAGACATAGGGATTTTAGGTTTCAGCCTTAGACTTAATAGCCCACGATCTTCCATGATGATAGATAACCCTTTAATAGATTTCCTTACAGGATAGACATATACCTGTCGGACGGGAGTAGCCATAATTGGAACTTAAACTTAATGAATCCAGATAATTTGGTTGACATAGACATATGTTCAATTGGGTTAAACTGGGTATTTACGTCTGACCATCGACATAGGCTTTTGCATAATTTAGTGTTCCAGGTTAGTAAACCGATTTATTACACAAACATGAAATAACCACTTCATCTTTTAAATAATATTAGAATGATTCACAACCCTAGATCTTTGTGTCTTTTGTTATTTTCCTTAGTATTTTCTTTTTTTTCTTTTTATTTATTTATTTATTTAGCAAATCTACAATCAACCAAATCAATCAAGCAATCATTCTTTTCTCCCTCAATTAGATATTTGTAAATAAATAGATTCAATAATAACAGTAGGAATTAAGTCCTCGTGGGATCGATATTTTTATACTACTTGAACGATAAGTGCGCTTGCGTTATACGTGTGTGTTTACGCCAGTCAGCTTGTTCGTTATTTGAATTGGAAAGACTTATTTAATGTTATGGGAAATACTCATGGTCGGTGTCAATGTGCAAGCCAAAGATGCGAAAAGCGCGCATCCCAATGGTACACCAACCCCAATGTCATTATCAAACCCCAGGGCTGGAACGTTAATACCTAATGGCTTGCACCTTCAAAGACATTGAAGATCGGCATGGCACTTGATACCTCGAGGCAACCATAGCACGCTCAACAAGAAGATTGGCGGGGTGATTGGCCCCCAAGGTTACTATAACATGAAGGGAAATGAAGACAACTTTGAGGTACTATGGTACCCTCATAGCATGGGAAAGATATTTTCCCCGCCCATAGAGAGAGTTTGATGTACTATGGTAGCCTCGCGTTTGCATAACATAATGAGAGAGATTTCCCCTATGGCGTTTGCCGCCCTCTGAGAGAGTTGGAGGCGCATAGCGTGGGCATGGCGCACGGGCCTCTGTGGTATTTACAACAGCCTTGGGATATATCTATCATGAGGAAGGGGAATGCCCCTATGACGCTGGCCATCCCTTCTCGAATTCATAGGATCATAGCATGAGGAAGGTTAGAAGACTTCTGTAGCGTTTGTAGAATCGGGGCTTGCCTAGCATGAGGAGGAAAATGACCTCATGTCATTGTCTGCCCCTGATCTATAGCTCGGTTCGCCTGAGACATTTGGACTATAAGGTCCGAAATTATAGTTTTGGGGGCTAAACACTACCTCAATTGCCTTGATGTTTTTTGGGTTGGTATGGAGTGCGTGATACGCCATTCAAGTCACACTTGTCGTGTTGTTTATATTTTATATAATATGGCATGAGACGCCATTGCCTATACTTGTGGGGACAACATGAGGTTGAGAATCTTCCCTCAAGGTCTTTCTGAGTTGAATGGATCGAGGTTGAGTACGTCTCAATGAGGTCTTATGTTTTATGAGAATGGCATAATGAAGGACCATTCCCTTATGGATAAATTGT
>SKCR01032833.1:0-85421 GCA_019454045.1 Zanthoxylum bungeanum
TCAATTATCGTATTCTTGTGAATATCTGGTACATTAGACTCATGCAAAAGAAATCGATAAGCATTACTGTTATGAGCATATCCTATGAAAATGCAATCTACAGTTTTTGGTCCTATCTTCACCTTTTTAGGTGGAGGAATGACTACCTTGGCAAGACACCCCCACACTCGAAGAATTTATAGGAAGGTACTCTTCCTTTCCACATTTCATAAGGAGTTTTCCCTGCTTCTTTCCGTGGTACCTTATTTAAAAGGTAATTAGCTGATAAGACAGCTTCTCCCCACATAGTCTGAGGTAAGCCAGAGCTGATTAACATAGCGTTCATCATCTCTTTCAAGGTACGATTCTTACGTTCCGCAATCCCATTGGATTGAGGCGAATAAGGAGCTGTGTTTTGATGTATGATTCCATTTTGTTCACAAAGTGATTCAAAAGGGAAAACATACTCACCACCACGATCACTTCTTACTCCTTAATTCTTTTATTCAGTTGGTTCTCAACTTCATTCTTATAGAGAACAAATTTCTCTATAGCTTCGTCCTTGCTTTTCATTAAATACACATAGCAAAATCTTGTGCAATCATCAATAAAGGTAATAAAATATTTATTACCGCCTCTCGATTGTATTGAATTAAAATCACATACATCGGTATGAATTAGATCAAGTGGTTCAGAGTTTCTTTCAATACTATGAAAAGATGATCTTGTTAGTTTTGCCTCAACACAAGTATCACACTTATGTTTGTTATCAATTTTAAAATTGGGAATATGATTCATGTTAATTAACTTTCGCAATGAATTAAAATTAACATGTCCTAATCTACCATGCCAAAGATTAGAATACTCAACAATATAAGCAGAAGAACTAGCTTTATTGATATTTTTGGGTTTAACAACCATTACATTGAGCTTAAAAAGTCCATCAGTTACATACCCTTTTCCCACATACATCCCATTTTTAGTCAAAACTACTTTATCAGACTCGAACACACCATCCGGAATCCATGCTTGTTCAGAAGCGATCCAGACACAAGATTCTTCCGTATTTCAGGTACATACAGAACATTGTTCAGAGTCAACTCTTTCCCAGAGGTCATATTCAGAATCACCTTTCCTTGACCTTCTATCTCAGATGTTGCTAAATTTCCCATGTATATCTTTTCCCCATTTTCAGCAGGCTCAAATGAAGAAAACATGCTTTGTCTGAGCATACATGTCGAGTGGCCACCAGTATCAATCCACCACTCTCTTGGGTTAGAACCCACCAGATTCACCTCAGAAACCACAGCAGAAAGGTTAATGTCTGAAACATCTTGAGTCATGTTTTCTAGCACATTAGCCTCTTGTTTCTTTTTCTTCTTCGGCAGTCTGCACTCAGAAGATTTGTGACCCATTTTGTCACAGTTGAAGCATTTTCCTTGAAATTTTGATTTCTTGGAAACTCCTCCTTTAGGGCCCATCTTTGACCCTTTGTTCTTGAGGTTCTTGTTCTTATGGCCATGTTCGACAACATTTGCTTTGGCCTCATGAGTCATTCCTCTCTTTTCAGAAACTCGGTTATCTTCCTCAATTCTTAGCTTAAGAATCAAGTCTTCAATGCTCATTTCTTTTCGCTTATGCTTTAAATAATTCTTGAAATCTTTCCAACCAGGTGGTAGTTTCTCAATTATCGAGGCTACTTGGAAGGTTTCACTTAAACTCATCCCCTCAGCATGAATTTCTGCTAGAATAATCTGCAGTTCTTGTACTTGGCTTATCACAGTTTTGGAATCAATCATTTTAAACTCTAGGAAACGGCCTACGACAAATTTCTTAGTACCGGCATCCTCAGTTTTATATTTTCGATCTAAAGATTCCCAAAGCCCTTTAGCTGTTTTCATTCCAGCGTACACACTGTACAAGGAATCACTTAGCCCATTCAGCACATAATTCCGACATAGGAATTCAGAATGTTTCCAAGCTTCAATGGCACTGATGACTTGGATATCAATCTCACCCTCTTTGGGTACATGAGCATCTTCCTTTCGAAACCTCGCAAGGTTCAACGTGGTCAGGTAGAAGAACATTTTCTGTTGCCACCTTTTGAAATTCTGACCACTGAATTTTTCAGGTTTTTTCTGCAGCAGGATTGACATGGCTCACATGTCCAACAGGTTGTCTAGCCATTGAGGCAGAAATACCTTGGCCAGCCACAACGACTGCCATATTAAGCCCAGAGGCTGATGCAAGTTGGCCAACCGAAGGGGCTGCCACTGCACTTTGGTCAGCCACTGGGGCTGCCACAACATTCTGGCCAGCCGAAGAGGCTGCCATATTTGGATCTACTGTGTTTGGACTGATTTCCATATCCACATAGTCGATTTGTTTTAAGACTGTATACAACAATTATTACAATTATTACACGGTAATTGGGAAATCCGAATATGACAAAATTACAATTATAATTATTATCCTCAAACAGACCCTAACAGCGGACCCTGAGAGTAGACCCTGACGGTAGAGGCTGAGAGCGGAGGCTGAGGGCAGAGGCAGACCCTGAGAGCGGAGGCAGAGGCTGAAGGGCAGAGGCTGACAGCAGAGGCTGATGACAGAGGCTGACAGCAGAGGCTGATGGCAGAGGCTGACAGCAGAGGCTGATGGCAGAGGCTGACAGCAGAGGCTGATGGCAGAGGCTGACAGCAGAGGCTGATGGCAGAGGCTGACAGCAGAGGCTGATGGCAGAGGCTGACAGCAGAGGCTGATGGCAGAGGCTGACAGCATAGGCTGATGGCAGAGGCTGACAGCATAGGCTGATGGCAGAGGCTGACAGCAGAGGCTGAAGGCAGAGGCTGTTGGCAGATGCTGATGCTGAGGCAGAGGCTGTTTGCAGATGCTGATGCTGAGGCAGAGGCTGTTGGCAGATGCTGAGTCAGGCAGAGGCAGAAGCTGAAGCTGAGGCTGAAGCTGAAGCTGAGGCATAGGCTGTTGGCAGATGCTGAACTTTCCTGAGGCTTGTTGTAAAACAACAATATCCTTAAAACAAATTCGTCCCCTACCATAGGTGCAGTAGAACTTGGGACGTTGTTTCCCAGGATACAACGGAAACGTACGAGAAAGGGCACCGTCAGACTCGTATCCAACGAACCACAAAGTGTTTGAACTCTCCTTTTAACAAAACAAAGAAAATGATCTTTCGTGTGTGTGCTATGTCTTTCTCTATTTTCTATTTCATATCTTGAAAACAAGAACTGATGTTGTTTATATAGGAAAAGAAAAACACATCTCAATTAATAGAAATTAACTTGCCAATTAAATTTCATAATGGGAGATGTTACACATTGTTGTAACCACTAAGCTAATTAAATTAGCACTAATGGAAATTAAACTATATAACCACCAAGCTAATTAGATTAGCACTTATGGAGATTAAACTTTGTAACCACCAAGCTAATTAAATTAGCTGTTATGGAATTACAAAAGGCTTGAAAATTGTGAACTTTGAGCAACAATTTCTCATTCACCCAAGCACCATTTTAAGCATATGAATATACCATTTCGAAGTACTCACGGAGGAGTATCTGAATCATTCAATAACAACCACTAACACGAAGTGGACCATGCTTAAAATTGAGCCTCAAAATGCTTATAAATAAGCATTTTTCCAACAATAACCTATTGTGTAGTAAGTCAGAACGATCCATATTGTTGAATCCAGGATTGATAATGGGATTCTGAGAACCCATAAAGGTAAGGCGAAAGCCCAGGCAGGATAGAATAAATGATCCCTTTGTTTATAAAATACGGGGAGCCTCAAAACAGTCATTGCAAGTTCTTGCATCCCGTTAAACATTATATTAAGCAGACTGAAAAACAGTGCTCCGAAATACTTATTCCCACTGGTCAGATCTCCCACTGACATTTATGTTCTGAAGTATACCGTCATGCAAATTAATGACATGAATGTTAACTGGAAAGTCTTGAAAACATACACAAATGAATTACGCTTCATTAGCAGCCACTCTCTCGCAAAACATGCCTTGAACAATTCCCACTTTGGAATTCCATACTTCTCTTTCACCAATGCAGCAGGGTGAGCTTGGGATTTATCATAAGGGACCCTAAGATCAGATGCAATCTGCTGTCGTATGTGGAAAGATTTGAAACCTTCCACAAAATCAGTCACTGGAATATATCTGTAGGGTTGGTTTTTCCTAAACCAATATTGCTCCTGATCCTTCTTGGAAGTAACTTCTTGCAGAAAGTCTGCAACTTCTTTTCTTTCAGGGCATTTGAAACCCATGTGTTCAAAGAATTCAAGGACATTATTGCGTGGACCTTGGTAGACAATTTGACCATCTTAAAGTAAAATAATGTCATCAAAGAGATCATATGTCTCTGGAGCGGGTTGCAGAAGAGCAATGATCATTGTCACATCCATGATGTGAACCATTTGCTTCATGAACATGCAGATCTGAAAAGTGGTAGAGCTATCCAATCCAGTTGATATTTCATCCATTAAAAGAACATTTGCAGATCCAACCAACATTTCTCCTGCAGACAATTAGAATGGTAAATGTTAATACTTGCAAAAGAAAATGGAAAACAAAACAACTTCATAGTAATTAAAAAGGTGCTACTAATAGAGAAACTGATGAATGAGGAAATAAGAATGCCAAGGACATGTTGCAGGTAACATACCAGTTGTAAGGTATTCTCTCTTCCCTTCTTCGTGTTCATCTTTTTCTTCAAGTCGTTCATGGGTACATTCAACTTGTTCTTGGTTGAAATTAGGGCTTTGATCTGTAAATGATTTTGGGATATTTAGGATTGTGTTTGTGTGTAGTCTAGTTTTGATCTTCTGTCGTGCTGGTTTTAGGTTGATTCGTTGTTTGTAGAGTTAACTGAAATGTCGTCTGAAGGTTGCTCGAGTTCAAGTGATTCATCGATGGAGATGTATGTAGGCTCGTCCTTGCAGGTCGTCTCCCCTTTTAGTAGGTATGGTAAGGACTTGTCGAGTGGAGAGGACGATGATGTTCTGACTGTCGCGTCGACGGAGGCTCCACTTTGTATTCCTAAAGATTTGCCACCTCTATAATCCATCCCTGTCGAGTCGGGCGAACCCAGCACAAGTGAACCAACCAATCTTTTAACCGAAAACCCTCAAAGTAGTGTAACCGAGAGGATCATGAGGGAGATCAAACTAAAGTACAGGTTCCCTGAGTCGGTTCAAATTAGGTTGTCTTCTTCAAAAGAACAAATCGACAATAAGATTTCTGGGTGGATTGGGTTCTATGAACGTCCCTTTGCAAATGGGTTTAGGTTCCCAATTTCAAACCTTGTATGGGAAGTATTCGATCATTATGGAATAGCCCCTTCCTAACTTATGCCAAACACATGGAGAGTTCTGATGTCGGTTGAGGTTTTAGCATATGAGTTGAGAATTAGATTCGGAGTGAAGGACTTACTCTACATTTATTATATGAAGGAACATGTAGTGGAGAAAATGGAGATATCACTTGTTCCTTCGACAAAAGAGAGAACATTTGATTTCTGGGCTGACTACAAATGATAGAGGGGGCTGGCAAAAGACTTACTTTTTTGTAAAGAGAGAGGGTGTGTTCGAGTCGACTAGGTCTGGTAGAATTCCTGAGTGTTGGGAAATTATGAGTGAGTGTTTATCATATTTTTTTATTGCTTGTGGACCCAATGTACCTCTGACGTTCTTTTTCCTATTTTTTTGTAGGCTCAAACCGCAATCGCAGCTTCGACGTGACGCCTGAGGTCATAGCGAATACGAATTATATTCTGAGCCTGCCTCCGCCTGATAGGAATTGGAGAGTGGTGTTGATGGAGAAAAGGTTAAGGTTGACACCGCTGTGGGGAGAAGTTTTCTATCCCGAAGGTATCCCTCTGCCTCTGACCAAACATATACTGACAGTCGTACTCATTACCTAGGCGTGTCGGCTCCTATACGAAGAGAGTTACTTTTTGCGGATTCTGACCCCAGAGGAAAATTTGTGCGCAGTGGAAAGAATGAATCAATTCAGACTATCATCAGTGGAAGAAATGCTGGAACGGAGGAAGAAGAATAAATCCAAGGGGAAGGAAATAGAGACTGTCCCCGAGTCTCTACCCTCAAGGAAAGATACTCCAGCCATACTACCATCCGAAATGGTTCACAAGACATCGACTGGGTCTGGACACTATTCGAAGAAGAGGAAACAATTACCGGACATTTAGGAGGACCCGGAGAATGTAATAATTAAGATTCTAAGGAGCACGACAGTTATGTCGGATCCCTCCAGTCTGTCCAGCTTCGCTGATGGATTGCTTATAGAGGAAGATGAATGTCGAATGCTGACATTGAGACCACTGGAGGCTGCGAAGACAGCCGTTGCACGGAATTATGAGGTAAGAATTTTGTACTCGCAGATCTCCATAGAGAATTTGTTCATTAATCTTTGCTTCTGTCGTGTCAGACTCTAGAGTACACCATTTTCCAATAAAGATATACGGAATCCAGCCTGAGGAAGGCGAGAGAATTGGATAAGTCGAATACGGCCATACGAAAGGAATTGGTTGAAGCTAAGACTTCTTCTGAAGAATAAAAAAAATAGTGAAAAAAGTTGAAAACGAAGTTAAGGCCACGAAAGCAAAACTGGAAGCGACGTCTTCCGAGTTGGAGGTTGTGAAGGAGAGTGTTGAAGAGCTGGAAGGTCAGAAGACCGAACTGCTGGATCGGTTGGAAAGAGTGACTATGAAGGCCATTATAAAGTATAAGAGCCAGCTTATGAAGGAATACTTGTCAGAGGAACACAACTCATGGAATCCTAGGAAGTGGAATACTCTGGGGGAAAGGTTGAAGGTTGGCCTCTCTTTGTCGATCGAAGAGACTGAAGCTGAAGGAGGACAAGAGGTTAGCTCCAAGGAAACAACCATTGAGGAGACTGGAGGGACCGTTGTTGAGAGGGTTGAATAGGCCCATATGACTGTTGATTTCGTTGAGAAGACGGTCGAAACAGACACGGTAGAGTCCGGACCGGAGCCGCTAATGGAGATTGGACCTTTTCCCCAGCCGGTCGATTCAGTTGAGCCTGTTGAAAGGCAATGGGATTGAAATGATGTAATTTTATTTTTTGTTCATAATGTTGGCTCCGTCCATTTTGTAAAGACAATATTTTGATTGTGAATATATACTTTGATTGTGAATATATACTTTGATTGTCGTTTGGACATTCGTTTTCCTGTCGTCTAGAATGAAGTCACGTTTGTTAATAACTTGTTCAACAGACTTAAGTAAAATTACAAAATTGGAATTGAAATTACATAAAGCAAATGACTGAAACAGAATTCAAACAGACTGGTCGCCTTAGATCAGTAGGATGATGGTTTTTCGAGTGACGAGGTTATCGGTAGAACTTCTTGAGGTAAATAGAATTTCAGTTGTTATGGACATGCCTCTCATCTTCTTTTTCTAATTTGTAGGCTTTGTGGCCTACAATTTTCTTGACAATGTATGGGCCTTCCCAAGTGGGCCCGAGCTTCCCATCGTTAGCTTCCTTGGTATTTTGGAAGACTTGACGATGACCCAGTCCCCTTCCTTGAAAGTTCTACTTCTCACATTTTTATCGAAATGTTTGGACATCTTCTGTCGGTAGACAGCGAGCCGTACAATCGCGTTTTCCCTTAAACTCTTCAACAGTGTCAAGTGCATTGGTCATGAGTCTATTGTTCGTATTCTCATCAACCCACTGGTACCGTGGTGAAGGCACACGGAAGTCGGCTGGAGTGGAATGACTGCCTCGGTTCCCAAAGTCAATGAGAATGGTGTTTCGCCAGTTGACGATCTTACTGTCGTTCGATACAACCATAAGACTCCTGGGAGTTCGTCTGTCCAGGCTCCTTTCGCTCTCTCCAGCCTCTTCTTCAAAGTATTCATTATCGTTTTATTAGAAGACTCAGTCTGTCTGTTAGCTTGTGGGTAGCGTGGAGTGGAAAAGCTAAGCTTGATTCCCCAATTCCTGCAAAAGTCTTGGAAGCGGTGACTGACGAACTGGGATCCATTGTAAGTGGCAATCTCTATGGGTAGGCCGAAATGAAAGATAATATTTTTTCCAAACAAATCCTTTTACTTCTCGATCCCTTATCCTCGCGAAGGAATCTGCCTCGATCTACTTTGAATAATAGTATGTTAATGCTAGAATGTAGACTCGTTGTCCAGGGGTGACTGGAAGTTTCCCAATGATGTCCATTCCTCATTTCATGAACGACCAATGTGCTAAGGAGGGGCTAAGTTTTTCAGGTGGGAGATGGGAGATTGGTGCAAACCTCTGACATTTCTCGCATTTGCGAGCATATTCAACTGCGTCGGCTCGCATCATCGGCCAATAATATCCAGCTATGTGGGCTCGGCACACAAGACTCATTCCGCCGGAATGATTCCCACATTGTCCTTCATGCAGTTCGGCCAAAACGTATTGTGCCTCTTCAAGAGAAAGGCATTTGAGGTAGTGCCCGAAAAGTGACCTCCTTAACAGTTGGTTGTCGTGCAGAACAAAACGCGCAGCCTACTGTTTTATCTTTCGGACGACAACTTTGTGTGTCGGTAACAAGCCTGCATCCAACTATCTGATCAAATGTGACATCCACGAGTCGACTTGTGTGATATTGGAGATGGTCCCATCTTCTATTTTAGTTATGGCTGACCATTGCAAATATGCCACTGGGATGGCTTGGATATTCCCTTCTTTTAGTGTGGATCCAAGGGTAGCCAGGACATCCACGTGGGTATTCTCGGGTCTTGGGATATGTGAGATTTCAAAAGATTCAAAAGTAGACTGGACTTCTTTTACCTTAGACAAATACGCTGCCATCTGAGCCTCTCTAGCCTGGTAGGTTCCGTGAAGTTGATTGACGAAAATTTATGAGTCGGACGTCGCCTCCACTTTCCTCGCCCCAAACTCTTTGAGTAACGCAAGCCCGACTATCAGCACTTCATACTCAGCTTCATTATTGGTAGTTTGGAAACCACATTTGAACGCTTGTTGTATGATTGGTAGAGATTTCAAAATTTGAGTGTTCTTTGGAAGCTCCAAGCTTTGTATGTTGAATCCAATCCAATGGTGAGTTCCCTATCACCTCACTAAACTCCTTAAGTGCTAGCTTTGTTTGATTTTGAAACAAAATCAAATAGAAATAGAAGAGAGGCTCACGACAATACTAGGTTTTTTTTGTGTGTGAGAGAGATGTGTTTGTTTGGTGTATTAAGTTGACTTAATACCAAACTTGGTTGTTGAGGGTTTTAGTTTCCAAAAGGCAAAACTTGGTAGGTGAAAAGCAAGTGGTATTTGATTAAATGCCACCAACCTTTCCAACCACCACATTCATATGTGTGACATGTGTGAAGTGGTCCCCAACACCTTTTGAATTCAAAATTCAAATGGTCTCAACAAATAAGCTTTGGGCCCGGATCCGTTTAATCTGACTAAACGAAATTTTCCGTCACTTAATAATTAAATAATGATGCCTCGTAAATTATTACGAAAGTCGCTTACGAATTAATTCTAAATTAATTTGTTCGCTTGTATTAAAATCTAATTTTTTAATTAATATATCTGATATATTATTTTAACCCAAATAAATAAATTAAATAGAAAAATACAATTAAACTATTAAATTTATTTTACCGATTAATTCTAAATTAATCGAGTTCTCTCTTCCGCACGTATTTAATATTTTAATCCCAGATTAAATGTTACCGCAATTAATCCCAGATTAATTTTCTCTCTTATAATTAATCCTAGATTAATTCTATTCGAGTCAAGTGTCAACGGTGAATCTTTGGGAAGCGACCCAAAAGATCCCTGTATATATTGGCAGTAAATCCGGTTGTCGGACTATCCGAACACGTGTGTACCTCGTACCACATTCTTACCGATTTACAAGACATGGTTGGCTTCTAGCAAAGCATCGTGCCTACCCAATTCTCCAGAAATATTCAACAAAGAATATATAATCTATATCAAGCGTAGTATACTAAGTATTGCGTATTACGATCCAGTATCAGATGTCACATGCTAGGCATGAGGCTGGAATTGTGTATGCCCCATACGAAGTATATATCGGATCACTAGCAACTACTCTCTTTAATCCGATAATCATGACCTAGTCATATTATCCCGATGACTGCAGTACTTTAGAGTACTAGTTCCGTATCCCTGCGTGATCATCATCTTCATATGACTGAAGTGATACTTCCATCTTGACATCACATCCAATACACTACGACTCTCAGTATACCCAGAAGAGGCGTACACAGAACCTGTTAAAGCCCCGAACGACCAAAACTAAAGCGTACTGATTGTCGCAAGTATTAGCGATGTAAGTCTCAGGTTAAGACCAAATACACATACCCTGATGTGGATTCCCATAGACACATAGTCATACTACCAATGGGATTCCGAGGGGTCTATCCAGAGCGAAGCTGTTTCCGTACCATCGGTAAACACAACTTCCTATTACACTTGCATGAGTATCCAATACCCAAATATATGAGAACTATGTCGTTACACTTCCATAACACGCACAAGTGTAATACTAGTCTATTCCGCATTATCGATGTCCAGTCTCGATAATACTACGACTAGTGATATTTAATGATTAAACCTTACATGGATTAATATTGTCTCATATCTTATTAATCTGGTACTAATCATATGGACTTTTATCATTTATATATATATCTCGGTAATCCAATTACAATGATAAAAGAGTAATTTCCTTTGTCACATAGTTAATTTGTACAACAACACCATGTTCTGTACAAATAGTGATGCTATGGGTCATAATTGTCCAACACTGTTGTCCTTCATCTTCCCTTATCAGAACTGCACTGACTGCTTGTGGCGAAACTCCAAGATAAAGATATAGTCTCTCACCGTCGGCTCGCTTGGATAGGAGAGACGGTGTAGTCAGGTACTCTTTCAATCTGATCAAGGCTTATTCGCAGGCCGGGGTCCACTCAAACTTCTTTGACTTACCGAGGGTGGAGAAAAATAAGAAGCTATTGTCGGTAGACTTTGAGATGAATCTATTGAAGGCCGCTATCCTCCCCGTAAGTCGCATGACTTATTTTGGATTTGTTGGTGATGGAATGTTGAGTATGGACTTTATCTGTTCTGGATTGGCCTCTATTCCTCGTCGAGTGATCAGGTACCCAAGGAATTTCCCCGAAGCTATACCGAAGGCACACTTGGTGGGGTTAAATTTCATCTCATACTTCTTCATTAGTCGAATGCCTCCCCAACATGCTCTGGAGGCAAGCTGATCCCCTCTAATTTCTTGGACCCCTCATTTAGTTGGAAACTTCAACACCTGGTGGTATGTAGATGAAACAGCTCGCATCTCGTGGATCCACGGTCGTCCCATAATCAGATTGTAGGCTGAAGGGCAATCAATGACTAAGAACGTAATCATTATTGATCCCCCCGCGTATACTAGGAGACAGATTTCGCCCATAGTGAATTCTGCTCTTCGCTGAAGCCTATCAAGACCGTAGACCGACGGTTCATTTTCTATAATCCTCCTCCCATTTCATTGAGAACCGTCAAGAAGATAACGTTGGCTGATGATCCAGTGTCGACTAGCACTATCTTGACCATGAAGTTAGCCAATTGTAGGGATATCACCAAGGCTTCATGGTGGGGGTTCTTGTGTCTGGATATTTTGTCATTCGAGAACTCAATCATTAGTCCAGTGTAGTCTTCTGCTTCAGTCTATTCGTTGTCCGAGATGACAAAATTGACCATTCGGGTTTGTCGTTTCGCTGTCGAGTAAGAGACCCCACTTACTTCTGAACCTCATGAGATGAGGTTGACGGTGCTGTTGATTGGGGGAGGAGGAATTGGGGCTCCTCCCCGGTCTTCTCTTTATCCTCTCCAAGCCAATGTAGCTTTCCCTTTCTCCGTTAGCAGGTCTTGCAAGTGCCATTTGTTTAATAGTTCCAGGACTTCCAACCGCAGCGTTATCCAGTCGGCCGTCGTATGCCCGTAGTCTCGATGAAATTCACACCATCTACTGGTATCTTTCTTCCCGGTGCTTTCCTTGGAGCGTGGATGCCACTTTACTTCATTTCCCATCTTACTGAGGACTGAGACTAGTTCACCCAGTGATATGGTGAAGTTGTAGTCTGGGAGTCTTGGTGTACCATTGGTGGTTCTCTCTCTTCTGTCGAAAGGAATTGGCCCGCGGTTGGGAGTCATGTCATAGGGGCGGGAATCTCTTGGAGGACATATTCTTCGATCGGTTGTGTGCTGGCCCATCCTATCGAATTCTTTCGGTCGTCTAGATGGGCATGTTCTCTTCTCTTGTAGACTGTAAGAACTTTCCCTTCTTATATTCCTCTTATCCTCTTCCCATCTGATCTCCGTTCGGGCTTTGGCCCAGGCCTGGTCCATGATGTAGCACCGGTTCTTTGTTAACTTCTTGTAGAGGCCGCTATCTGCCAACAACCCATTACGAAATGCTTCTATCACCGTCGGCTGGTGGAGATCTGGGATAACTATTTTTTCTTTGTTGAAGCGTGAGACGTAGCTTCGAAGAGACTCACCCTTCTGTTATTGTATCATATTGAGATCGTCTGTTGTCTTCTCGAACTTGCATGAACTAGCGAAGTGTCCCATGAACTTATCTGCCAATTCTTTATAGGATCCAATCGATCGGTATGGTAAATTTATAAACCATGTGAGGGCTGGACCGGACAAAGTCTCTCTGAATCCTCTACACATTCATGCTTCCCTCTGGTGTGAAGAAAGGCCTGTGGACATCATCTTGTACTTGTAATGGATTATGTGGTCGTCGGGGTCGGTTGATCCATCGTACAATTTCATTTCTGGAGGGCTAAACTTTCGTGAGAGCTCAACCGAGTTGATCCCTTCGACGAAGGGAGTGTATGTCAGGGTTCATGCTATGCTTTTCATCAAGGTAGCTTGGCTCCAGGTAAGCTAGATAGGATTGCCTCCTTGAACTCCTCAATTTCCTTACGAATGTCGAGGCCGTCATTGTTGATGGTTCGACCGGAGGGACTTGTTGGTTTCTCCCGTGTCCGATTGGACGATCTTCGGGAAAAGGGAACTTCGGTTCCCTCGTTGCTTGGTGTCTCCACCCAACTAGGCTGGGGGCCTGGAACTTCAGGGGGATTCGCCAGCTCTACTCAGCTACGTGTGGAGGAAAGGTGTTCCAACTGTCTTTAAAGTTCGCCATTGGTATTCTTCATGGCTGAATTTTCCTCTTCTAGTATGCGTAGGCGTTCCTGGAGAACGGCCAATTGGTTGGCTATGGATCTGAAGGCTCGCTGCCTGAAGCCATGGTGATTCTTGCGATTTCATCATAGGCTAAACGTGAGCTCTATTTGTTATGAACCGCTACGGCCCCATGGTGGGCGCCAAACTGTAGACACTAATTTTCGCTCGAGGCCTACAATCGAGATTTCGTAGAGGGGCACTGGCGATCTTGCAAAACAAAGAGGTAGGGTGAATGTGGAGGGTCTACCCACCGGTGTGGTGGATGTCGTAGGCACTCCGGACGCCCAAGTCAGCGATGGAAATGATGTGCTAAATCGTAGGAGGAGGAGCAAGGTCAGATGTTACCTTGATCCCCGTGGGATGCCGTGAGGGCGGTAGGTGGGGGTGCTGAGAGTTATGGAGAGAGTATTCTAAGGTTCTGAGTCTGAAAGCTTGTGATTGAATCCCCTTTCCTCATGAAGCCTCCTTTCTTATACACCCACATGGGGGTGTGTTTTTATCGTACTTGATTACTCGTCCGTTGAGTCTCGGTAACGGTCGACTACTTGAGGGGTATTTAATGCATCTGCCCGTTGTAGGCTGGAACGGCTGGTTTATGATTATGTACATAGGCATTACGTGGACTGGCCTTTGGATGGAATTTCGGTCATGGGTGCTGGTGTTCACTGGATAGGGGCTTACTCAACGTCCTTGAGCCCACTCTGACTTTATGAGACTTGGCTTTATTTAAGAGGCAATTTGGGCTGGTGTAACAACATTGGGCCGACATTCACTTCTTAATACGGGCTCCTATGATTGCTGGATGATGGCCCTTCCTTGTGGGTTGGAGGTGGTGACTTGGGCCTGGATATCTTATTGGGGACCGTTTGGGGAATTTTGGGTGCATTCAGTATTGAGTTTGAGGCAAAAGGTCGAAATTACCCTTGGACCAAATTTGGCCCATACAGATACTACTTATATTGACATGATAATTGATAATTTTATTAATATTTTTCCGTTGGGGCAGTTGTGGAACCCGTTGGATCGGATCGGTGCCCCGGGCAGCGGAAATGGGTCTAACCCATGGAAATCAAGTATGGCTGTAATTTTAAAATTATTTAATGAAATACTATATTCCATTACGAGTGTATAGGAAAAAATCGGAACTGAATCGGAGTCCGGAAGCTCCTGAACGAAGCAAAATAAAATTACCGAGCGGGCAACACTTACGAGCGTGCTACTGTGCGCCCAATTTTTTTTTTTGTTTGGTTTGCTTTTGAAAATTCATTTCCTTCGCCTCACTGACCCTAATTCTTTACGATCTTCTTTAAACACTTCAAAAACATCAAAAATTAATTTTTAATTTCAAAACCAACATTAACACATGTTATAGAATAAAAATCAAGTTTTTCAAAATATCAAATATTTTTACAAAAACATAAATTTATTCTAAATACGCATTTGCGTAAATTTTGAATCTAATACACAAACCAATTTAGAATCCCAATAAGAAATATCTCGTGAATAATTCTAGGTCATCCAAAAATGGTCAAGTGATTTAGAATGGTAGCCATAACTCTAAGCTTTAATCTAGAGTTTCAAACTCTTATTAATTGTTCTATGTCCAACATGAACATCTTTGACCTTAATTATAAGCATATTGTGTTTATACTTCTAAATTATCCTAACACAATTGATTAGCCTTATTTCAACATTAAGCTATGTGATCATACATAATACACAAATAAACATAACTTATGAGAATATCAAACCTTACCTAGTAAGCTTGATGCAAGATCCAATTTACTTCTCATTTGTTGAAATTGTTGGAGAACATCCAATGTGTGCAAGCTTGACTTCAAGATCCAATCTTGTTTCCAATGCTTCCAAGCTTTACTTCAAGATCCAATCTTAATTTTTCCTATATGAAATGTTGTAGAAACCTCACAAGTTTCTCTAAACAATTCTCTAACTTAGGCTAATCTCTCAATAATTTGCTTATGCTTGTTATTTTTCTTATAATTATAACATTCCTAAAAAGCTTGCTATTTATAGCAAAACTTATACAATTTTTAATTAATAAAAGTTGTAATCAACTTTTAAGTGGGCTTAATCCAATTTGTCCAAATATGTATAATAATTAGGTGTGACTAATCTTCATTGTCTCTCACTTTGATTTAATCCAATTAAATCAAGTCAAAGATTAGGAAATGGATTAGTTAAATATTTGCCACCTTAATTTAATCCAATTAAATCAAACCAAAACCACATATTATTACATATTTACAATTTCCATAATATCTTCAAATGGTAGAGATAATTATAATTTTATAATTAAGCCATTGTGTAATTATTGAATTAATCCAAATAATCCAATTAGGTCAAAGTAAATAATCAATGTTATCCAATAACACTTGATTATTTTAGTTGATAATTATAATATCGAATATTATCTTTTATCAAAATAATTGGATACCCAAGTGCTCAACGAGTACACTTCATATATGGTCTCTCTAAGTTCAGACACGTTCGTCATATTAGCCTAGCTAATATGTATGCAATTCGGCCACCTCCGAATTTGCGAATAACACAAACGACCTTTCTGAAATATACAATTTGTGGTCATCACATATGTTTAATAATCCTTATGTCGTAGGATATCCGAGTTGTGCTTAGGAAACATAGAATATACCGTCAAGATTCCGAGACGCACATCTCATGTCGACATGTCCACGATTCTTCATAACTGATGCGATCCACCCTATGTGATCGACTTTGGCCAAAGATTTAAGAATTATAACTTTACTCAAATAAATACATAAACCCCTTATGGTACACATACGAGCCGACAGATAATATATTGCTTCGCACTTGATTACTGAGTGCATCGGTCCACACCCAACGAACATCTAGAGGCCAGATCATGAAAGGTTTCTGACATACATGGCATCAAAATGTGGACGATCTCACACAAAATCAATGATATCATATATTCAAAGGATTACATATGCTACTCGACTCAAGTAGATTCCTATTAACGGTGGTGTGTACTTCCAACTATTAAAAATCGTACGTGAGTCATTCAATATTCGCTTCAACGAATACCCATATGTCTCCGAGTTTCCAAAACTCATGGTACATCGAGTTAAACCATTGGAACTCCAATTCCAATATACGACATGTGCTAGTCTTCTTGATTATAGGAATTCGACCGTATTCAAAACCAACGACTATGAATATTTAATTTAAGAATAGTTTACACATAGTGTCAAGACTATTCTAAGGTCGATGTCATTCTTAGCATATCTATACATCAATATAATACACATAATGACAATACCATTATAAGGTATGAAATGAAAAATGTAGTTATTTTATTAATAATTAATAAAATGTATAAATTGGATTGACACTCCAAACACCAACTCCATCATTTTTAATATTCAAAAAATGGAAGAAAATACAAAACACGACAATTTATTATATCTTATACTATAAATATGATATTTTATTATTTTATTACAAATTTATTGATAATAAATACTACCATATTGATATATACATCAATTATCATATCAATATATTAATATTTAAGGGTAAAATTATAAAATGATCTTATTTTTGGAGGTGAGGGAGTAATGGAGTATCAAAAACATTAGGGGAGTAAGTGGTAAATACCGAAAATAATACCCATATGAGCTGCTTGGAGTTTTTAGGGGCCTAAACGATACATATAAATAAAGAATAAAAAATATAAAAACTTAAAATATGATCATATTAAATTTAAGAGTCTAATATTGAGAAAAAATTTGAATAGTGTTTTTTTTTTTTTGGGGGTTAAAAACTTCATATTTGTGGATAATTTTAGAAACAAGAATTTAAGCGAAAAATAAACAACAAAATAAATCCAATCTTAAATTAGAGTCCTAATTTTGATGTAAATTATCATGCTTTTATTTTCCATAACTAAACCATTCTTAACTGATTTACATTTAATACCAACTCGTATTGGTACCCATCGAACTTTTTTTAAATAGATTTTTGAATTATATACGTAAATGTTAAAAAAAAATACATTCATAAATGTAAACGATAAATTAAAATTTCAACATTAAATCAGATACATATAGTGCATCAATCTAACATAAGTTTTTTAGTTTATCATGAAAGTACACAAGTATTTTTTTTGCAAAAAAATATCAAAAAAAAAAAAAAAAAAATCATCCAAAAACACCCATACTATTCCACTCATTCAGCACCAAGAATTAAAAATCTTCATCTCAGTCACTACCAGTGTAGCACTAGCACCCATTTAAGACGATCCATATAATTATGATTAAAATTAATATTTAATAATTAATTTAAGCTTTTAAAAAAAGAGTTTGTGAGTTTAGTGGATGCTCATGCCAGTTATAAAGTATCTGCTCGTATTTGATTAGCAAACTCACAACAAACGAACTAAAATATTTACAAAATCGTACGCACATCGAATATGTAATTAAGAGTTTGCGGACGGATGGGCAAATACACAGGAGAATCTTATTATATAAATATATAAAAGATATTTATACTGTAATGCTGCCAAGTATTGTTGATCAATAATGTGTGGTCCTGGACAAGACACAATTAAGTTATTGTAAAACCTTAGTTGTTGAAATTTATTATTTATTAAGACATTACAGATTACAGCAGGCAAGGTTGGTTGTGTCGTTATTAATTTAATTTTGAATTCCATGTGCGTTTCATTTTTCTAGGATTCGAATCCACAAAATATCAAGGAAGAAAACAAGGAAAATGGGATTAGAATTAGAGGGTCTGGAAAGCAAGAGACAGAACATCATATTTTTTTATATAGCCCAATGGATCCATGTCCATTTCAGCATTTTAAAATATCATTTAATTGGGATACTGATAATATAACTTTATATTATTTTTTTTATTAAAAAAAAATACTAAAGAAAAGGAGGAAATTAGTAGGAATCATCAAGTTTGAAGCTATTGCTTAAATATAAACGCATTGTACCTCTCGAATTCTAGCATCATTCTCCAATACACGTGATTTAGTGGTCTAGAGTTCATGATTTTATCTTAAAATCCCGAGTTCGAATCCAAAAAATGCGTTTCATGTAAGAGTATGGGACATCCGAAAGTTTTACCTGCTCCATTTAAACTTGAAATGGGTGATTTGACAGTGAGATTTCCAACGATTTCAAAAAAATAAATAAATAATAAAATCTTGCACGTGATTATGAGAAGGATTTAAAGCCAGAAAGTTAGGATCATGCTTGCCTGCTTTCATGGAAGCTTAATTTGCACTCTCTTTAATGCAATCTGGCTCAAGAGGCCTTTCTTTCAGTTTGATCATGTATTTTTCAGTGCATATGCATGGTGGTCCTATTTCCACTTTGAGTAACCAAACAACAAAAACCCAACTAATCCTAATTATATACACGGACTGTCCAACCGATTTATAAAGTATTTTTAAACTGTTTTATTTAGCCGATCATCTTAATTCATTTGTATTTCGCTGTTTATGTCTAAGTTTGGTGTTGATCTCATTATATTTATAATAATAATAATAATAATAATAATAATAATAATAATAATAATAATAATAATAATTTAACCTATTAATATCACGTGAAAAAAAATAACCACATCTAAAATAAATCATGGTTCGGCTGTATTTGAATATTAGAAGAGGTATAGGTTAAAAATTTATTAAATAAAATGAAGATGGATCCTTTTTATCGTAACATTTTACTATTTTAGAATTTAGAGTGGTGTGCTGCCATATCACTTTCAAAATACCTACAAGCAATAGCGACAAACCAATCTCTATACCCAAGAGGGGGGTGAATTGGGTTATCGCTACAAATGCGGAATTATAAAATCTTTACCGATTTTTAGCTCTTATTACCAAGTGGGGACTTAGGGCAATTTTCTCTATTCCAATTAATAGCCTATATGCAAGTTTTCTATTCAATATGTATAAACATAAATAAACTTGCTATAAACAAAAGTATATGGAAAGATAAATACGACACCGAGATTTATAGTGGTTCGGCCAAACGTGCCTACGTCCACTCCCCCAAGCCTCGCTTGAAGATTTCCACTAGAATCGAGTTTTTCGTGGTTCACTCGTAACCAAGAGTTTTCCGCAAAGGCACACTCCGAATCTTTTACAACTTTGAGTTTTGTTCGTAGGTGCACTCACAACCTTTACAACTTACCCAAACCAATGGGATTTCACAAACCACAAGTGTTTTGATAAAGAAGAATTAAAACACACTTGTGCACTCATAAATATTAAGAAGATTGTGTGAGTTGCAAACCCAAGTGATCTAAGCTCACTAAATGTAATGAAGATGTATGTGAGCTTGTATGAGTGTTTAAGTGTATGAAGGTTTAAGACACTCTTGTATTTGCCTTAGAGAATGTATGAAGATGTAATATGATGTCTCTTAACCAAGACAAATGAGTTGGGGTCCTATTTATAATAAAATGCAAAGCTTTCCCCAACTTACAGCGAGACCGGTATGGAAACCGGTATGGGACCGGCATGCCGGTCTAGGGTTCCAACGGCTATATTACCGTTGAGAAAGTGTCTGTTAGACCAGTATGGAGACCGGTATGAGTCTCCCTGGTTCCAGTAAGTGCTCAATATGAAGAGCTTGACCGGTATGGAAACCGGTATGGAGACCGGTTTGGATCTCCCTGGTTCCAGTAACTGCATAATAAAGGCTAGACCGGTATGGAAACCGGTATGGGGACCGGTTTGGAGCTCCATGGTTTCAGTAAGTACATGTTCTGATGTCCAGTCAAGACTGACGACACTTGGTATTTTGGCCATAACTTTCACTAGAAAATTCAAAATCATGATCCGTAAATTTCTACATAAACTAGACACATAGATATAGCATCTGTAAAAAATTAAGCTCCAAAAACATTAAGATGAATTTTATGGAATTTTTCTAATGTGACATATATGCAGAAAACGCACATATGAACATGTTGTAGTAAAATGGCTCTAGAAAAATTTATATACATCGGAATTGTGTTCCGTTTGAACCGTAGCAAACTAGAGACACATATATATCTAACAGTATATCATTTGAAGTTTAATTCAACCGTTTACTAGTTTTTAGAAGATCATTTACCGATGCACTTGTGCATGAAGTTCATTTTGGTGCAAATAAAATGCAAATGATTCTTTTAGCATTCTAAGTCATTTTAAATGCAAGTGATGCAAAATGTATGATTCCTAAGAGCTTTAGATCACTTGAGTAAACTCACTTACAATTAGAGCATTAGGCTAAGACTTCACATGATTTCTTCAATTATGCGCAAGTCTTCACATTCTCGCTCTTCACCACATATGCTTCGACAGTTTTTGTATTGCTTTGTTTTTGCACGTCGAAGTCTTCTTTCTCGTGTTGCATCATCAAAACCAATTACAATCGATTATGCGACCAAGTCGCCAACAATCTCCCCCTTTTTGATGATGGCAACTCCTTAAAACTTGTTGCAACTTGTGAGCTTCTTGGAGTCCAAATTTGACAATTTTGCTCCCTCTCAACATAAGCTCCCCCTCAATGTGTGATTGTCTTCAAAATAGCTCTATAAGACTTAGACAAACACATTAGTACATTTACTCCCCCTTAATCCAAGGGTGAGGGTAAAACAAGTTTTAATCTCATTTCTAATGATTTCTCCCCCTTTGACATTATCAAAAAGTGGAGAAGCAAAATTAAGTTCTAAAATGAGATACCAATAGATGTATGCAAAAATGATAACAAAAATTTAAAAATATGCACATTTTGGCATTTCCCCCTTTTTGCCATAAGATTTAAAAAGAAATCATGTATAATGCAATTTTTCAAAGAATATGTACCCTATGATATCAATTAACATTTTGTATCAATGTTTCCAATTGTATCATTTTATCATTTTAAGCATGATTTCTCCTCAATTGTGATATTAAATAAAATAAGTCATTACATATCATGATATCAATTAAAATCAATGAATTCACTTCAATGCATTTTAATGATTGTCTTCTTATAAATATCATACCAATTAATAAACAATCAAAATTCATGATTTTCATTATCAATGGAAACTTATATCAATATACATGCATTTCATTTCATTCCAATATGTTACATGGCAAAAGCATTTTTAATACAAAATCAATCAAATGATTACATACATGTAATTTAACTCAATAAATTCAATGTGATACCAATTGATATGAAAAAGGGGTTTAAATGTATGATTAAGACATTTAGTGATATCAAATGAAAATCGATACCAATACAAAGTTAAGTGCATTGCCTAATCACTTTGTATGCTTAAAAAAATATTGACCAGTTTAAAATATGCATACATACACAAAGAGGAAACTGTACCAATGTTTCCGTGAATACGGATTTTACCTTTACCGTTGAGATTCCTCATCTTTTTGAGCCTTTGGGATCAATTTTGAAATTCTTTTTAAAGATCCATTCCCAAAGCTCCCCCTACGAATTTATCAATTACATTGGTACCCAAACTTTCTTGGGTCCATTGAGGTTAGTTTTGATTCCTTGAAGAATCCATGCATTCTTAATCACATTCTTGTACATGCATTCAAAAATTTTATGACCCTTTTTATTACATGCATGACATGTGACATTTTCATTTATAACATTCTTAGCATGAGAATCAGAAGCCTTAACAAAATAATTTCTCAAAAATTTTCGTTTAATGTAAGGCCTATATCCTAATCCTTCTCTTTTAAATGCACATTTTTGGGATCCAATGAGCATATTAAAATTTTTATGTCACAATGTGAATTTTCTAACTATGTTTTGCAAATCAATAACCTTTGTGCTTAACAAAATATTTTCATTTAAAATTGATTCACAATCGCATGTCTTAGAGCTAGATGGCATATTAGATATGACATTTTCAAGTTCTAGCTTTTTCAATTTTAAACATGCATTTTCATCATTTAAGCATGCAATTTCTTTTTCATGTTTAGCCTTTAAGCATATAATCTCATTATCTAAAACATGAATTTTATCCATATAACATGCATGTTCATTTTTAAGTGTAGCATGCTCATTTTTAACTAATTTCAATTTCTTTTTAAGCATATCACACAATTCTTTTAAACCATTGAAAACATTAAGTAAATCATTATAGTCTTGAGAATTGTGTACCTCTTCTTCTTCGCTTTCTTCTTCAATTTCAAAGTGGATGTCCTCATCCGTGATAGCCATAAATGCTATTGATTTGTCTTTGACTTCGACCTCTTCCTCCTCGGATGAGCTTGAATCGCTATCGCTCCAAGTTGAAGTTACTTTCATTGCCTTTTTCTTTGATTTTCCTTTCATTTTCCTCAATGGGCAATCGGTAGCTATATGACCCGGTTTGTTGCATTCATAACACACAATTTTCTTGTTCTTCCGCGGCCATTTTTCTTCTTTCTTTTCATCCGCCTTTGATTTTCCTTTGAGCTTTGCAGATTTGAGAAGCTCCTTTACTTTATTGGTGATGCTTGCCAATTCATCATCACTATCCTCTTCTTCACTTGAACTTGAGTCGACTTTCTTTCTCGCTTTTAGGGCCAATGACTTTCTAGTCTTTTTCTCATCTTCCTTCTTTTTATCCATCTTGATCTCCATTTCATACTCAAGCAATTTGCTGACCAAATCATCCATCTTTAATGTGTTTATGTCGTTTGCTTCTTTAATGGAGGATGTATAGCTTCTAAATCTTCGGGAGTGATCTCAAAATTTTCTTTACTTGATCTGATGTCCGATGACTTTTCCCAAGGTTCCCAAATGATTGATGATGACCGTAAACCTCGAAATCATGTGATCAATTTCTTCCCCGGATTCCATCTTGAAATTATCCAATTCGCACATGAACCGGTTGATCTTTGATTCCTTCACTTGGCTTGTGTCCTCATTGACCATTTCCAAAGACTTCCATAAATCATATGCATTTCCACATTCCGGAAGCTTGCTTACTTGATCCCGATCAATGACACATAGAAGTTGGTTGAGTGCCTTAGCATTTTGTGAGGCTATTTTTACATCCTCACTATCCCATTCCAAACTCGGCTTCGGAATCTCAATCTCATTGCTATCCCTTTTTGTTGGTCCTTTTGCACCTCGTGTGATGACCAAATAAGATTGCGGATATACGGCAAAAAGATAATTTAGCATTCTCATCTTCCAATAATTGTAGTCCGTTCCGGTGTAAAACGGAGGTCTAGTCGTTGAAAATCCCTCGGCAAGATTTGACGAGTTGCTTGTAGATGCCATGATATATTCTCGGACGGTCAAGTCTTTCTTGAGAATACCTCGCTCTGATATCAACTGAAAGTACCTACAAGCAATAGCGACAAAGCAATCTCTATACCCAAGAGGGGGGTGAATTGGGTTATCGCTACAAATGCGGAATTATAAAATCTTTACCGATTTTTAGCTCTTATTACCAAGTAGGGACTTAGGGCAATTTTCTTTATTCCAATTAATAGCCTATATGCAAGTTTTCTATTCAATATGTATAAACATAAATAAACTTGCTATAAACAAAAGTATAGGGAAAGATAAATACGACACCGGGATTTATAGTGGTTCGGCCAAACGTGCCTACGTCCACTCCCCCAAGCCTCGCTTGAATATTTCCACTAGAATCGAGTTTTCCGTGGTTCACTCGTAACCAAGAGTTTTCCGCAAAGGCACACTCCGAACCTTTTACAACTTTGAGTTTTGTTCGTAGGTGCACTCACAACCTTTACAACTTACCCAAACCAATGAGATTTCACAAACCACAAGTGTTTTGATAAAGAAGAATTAAAACACACACTTGGGCACTCATAAATATTAAGAAGATTGTGTGAGTTGCAAACCCAAGTGATCTAAGCTCACTAAATGTAATGAAGATGTGTGTGAGCTTGTATGAGTGTTAAGTGTATGAAGGTTTAAGACACTCTTGTATTTGCCTTAGAGAATGTATGAAGATGTAATATGATGTCTCTTAACCAAGACAAATGAGTTGGGGTCCTATTTATAATAAAATGCAAAGCTTTCCCCAACTTACAGCGAGACCGGTATGGAAACCGGTATGGGACCGGCATGCCGGTCTAGGGTTCCAACGGCTATATTACCGTTGAGAAAGTGTCCGTTAGACCGGTATGGAGACCGGTATGAGTCTCTCTGGTTCCAGTAAGTGCTCAATATGAAGAGCTTGACCGGTATGGAAACCGGTATGAAGACCGGTTTGGATCTCCCTGGTTCCAGTAACTGCACAATAAAGGCTAGACCGGTATGGAAACCGATATGGGGACCGGTCTGGAGCTCCCTGGTTTCAGTAAGTACATGTTCTGATGTCCAGTCAAGACTGACGACACTTGGTATTTTGGCCATAACTTTCCTAGAAAATTCAAAATCATGATCCGTAAATTTCTACATAAACTAGACACATAGATCTAGCATCTGTAAAAAATTAAGCTCCAAAAACATTAAGATGAATTTTATGGAATTTTTCTAATGTGACATATATGCATAAAACGCACATATGAACATGTTGTAGTAAAATGGCTCTAGAAAAATTTATATACATCGAATTGTGTTCCGTTTGAACCGTAGTAGCAAACTGAGAGACACATATATATCTAACGGTATATCATTTGAAGTTTAATTCAACCGTTTACTAGTTTTTAGAAGATCATTTACCGATTGCACTTGTGCAAGAAGTTCATTTTGGTGCAAATAAAATGCAAATGATTCTTTTAGCATTCTAAGTCATTTTAAATGCAAGTGATGCAAAATGTATGATTCCTAAGAGCTTTAGATCACTTGAGTAAACTCACTTACAATTAGAGCACTAAGCTAAGACTTCACATGATTTCTTCAATTATGCGCAAGTCTTCACATTCTCGCTATTCACCACATATGCTTCGACACTTTTTGTATTGCTTTGTTTTTACACGTCGAAGTCTTCTTTCTCGTGTTGCATCATCAAAACCAATTACAATCGATTATGCGACCAAGTCGCCAAAACTTTCTCATTAGCCAAGTCTCCATTAAGGTGATGGCAAGATAGCCACGTGGGCTCAGTTCTGTACTATTTCTCAATAATGTTTTTGATAACAATCTAGATGAAGAAGAGCAGATATCGAAAGATACATTGCAATTTATAGACCTCTTAATATTAGACCCGAATCTATACATTAATTGGGATTTATTATTTAATCCAAAATGGAGATGTTGATTTCTATTTAGTTCAAACTTAAATAAAATCTGCATCTAGTTATTCACATATAAAATGACATAAATATATAATATAATAATGTAATTACATGTTTGTCACTACAAAAAATGAAAAATGTCATTGGTTTGGGAGTTAAATTTGGTGTTGGTATTGTTGTTCCCATAATTTTCAATTTAAAAATTAAATATATAAAAAAATATAAAGTGTTTCAATAAAAGAATTATATATTGATTTATAAATCATAATCTTTCAAACAAATATAATTGTCGATATGTTACGACGAAAACAAAATGGTCAAAAATGGCTCTTATATTTATAACGTAATGATGATTTAGAATTATCATTTTCAAACCATACCTCATTCACATACTCTAAATTACTATAAAATCTATAATACAACAGTAATATCACGTTATTCGTGCAACAATTAATATTAAATTATACACGTCATTTTCTAATTTATTTGTGATAATCATGTTATCCATATGTCCGTTGTACCAAAGAACTACTCATAAATTATAATTTGTAAAATTTAAAATATAGTTAACATTCATACCTACAAGTTTCATCAAGGATCCTTTCTTAAATTAAGACTTTCATGAGGTCAAAATCAACCAAATCTTACTTATTTGCATATAATACACCACTTTAAAATGTGCTCATAAAAATATGATTATACTTGCAAAAAAAAAAAAGTGACAATCCTTTTAAAAAATTATGACCGAACTCATTAAAAAGTGTTGGGCCTTATAAAAAAAATGTCATTATAAAAAAGTGAATGAGTTCATTAAAAAGTGACTGTCTTTAAAATAAAAAATGTAACTTAACTCATTAAAATTGATTGTCTTTATAAAAAATATCACCGAACTCATTAAAATATGATTCCCTATATAGTAAAATAATCTTAACTTATAGAATCACCAATTATACCACAAAACAAAAACATGTAAATTAGTAGTAAAATTAACATCAAATATCCATAATTACAGTATAACACAAGCCATTACGTTGTCGTTACAAGCGTTGCGTGGCCCACTTGCCACTTCTACAACCCTTGAACCTTCAACACCAATTGTTCTTTTCCTATGTCAGCGAGTGCTTTACTAAATATTATCTACAATCAAGAAGTGGCAGGCACAGTGAAGAGAATCAGGCTCGGTTCACAAAGCCCATAGGTTTCTGTGCAATGCCCAGGATGCGTGCTCAAAGGAAACTACGATCAAATACAAAATTAATTACAAACTTATCTTTAATATTTGTAATGTTTTTTAAAAATCATTCCCTAACTTTAAGAAAATAAATAAATCGATTTTTTTTTTTTTTTCAATTTATATAAACGAAGTGTTCAAGTAAAGGGTATGATAGTAACGATAATCCAATTTAGGCATAGCCTCCCAAAGGATGATAAGCCTTTAGAAGCTGTTTGTAAAGTTAGCAGCTTACATGCATACTCCCCTCCATAACAAGATTTAGTGATGCCACAATTTCCCAACACCAATACCAAACTCTATCTTTTCCATGGCAATATTAGTGATTGGCCAAGGAATCTGAAGATATTGCAAGTTATATGAACAATTCTTTGTAGGAAAATACACTGCTATATTTCATTTAAAATTCATAAAAGAGTACATTAAAATCATCGAAACGGATCACAATATCCACTTAAAGTCGTGTAATAAGCAAGTAAAAAAATAATAATACAATTATAAGACTAGTGTCACGGGCCAAACTTTGGTGTCACCAAGTTTGGGTCCGTGCGGCACTTGTTAGCGTTACGCCTAACAAGTCAGCCTAGAATCAACCCTGCAAGGTTGTACCCATGGTTAGCTATCTATAGAATGGAACATTATGAGGCAACGAAGTAAAGCATACATCCATAAGCATACATCCACAAGGCATAAGATAATGAAACACATTCAAGCAACACATTCGGACATAGCAATTGGAAATCAAAAGGAAGCATGTTTCATTAAGCAAGCCAACTAAGGGCGAGGGAGTACACAGCTAAAGCCCGCCCTAGTATGCTGGTGGCCAAGGCCCTTCTAAGGTGCCCGGGTCACCCCCTAAAGAGGTTTTAAAGACATTGCACAAGTGACACTAGGAAACACACATGATGTTTGAGTTGTCACCCACCCCCATAAAATAGAAAAATAAAATAAAATAAGAAAATACAAAAGTGCACCCTAGCACCACACACGCAAGCGGCCATGGGCAAGACATGCGCCCTGGACAAGCTTGGAGTGTAGGTGCGTTACATCCTCCCCCACTTAATCTGTCGACGCCCTCGTCGACACATCTGAACTGCTCCTCCTCTGCTCTTCACCTCGGTGCTGACAGGCTTGAAAGTCTTCACTCTTCTGCTTTGGTTGGTGCAGGTCTTCGGCTCTCTCGTCTCGACGCTGAAGGGTTGTAAAGTCTTCGATCTTCTGCTTAAACTGCTGCAGGTCTTCGGCTCTCTCCCAACTAGTCTCTTCATCTCCTAAGTCTCTCCTTCACTTCACTAGGAACTCCTTTCCACGTCGCTGGTCTCCAGTCACATCTATGTCTGCCAAAATCTCCTCAACTTCCCTCGTGGCTCTCTTCTTGGTTGGTTCTTCAATCTCAGGTCTTCGTGATTGGTTACGGGTAGCGTCAACGCTATCTGCATGAAAAGGCCTCAACCTGCTGACATGAAAAACTGGGTGCATCTTCATCCACGCTGGAGTCTCGACTTTGTAGGAAGCCTTTCCCACCTTCTTAAGAGCAACCGGCCCTTCATACTTCCTCACCAATCTCTTGTCTCTGTTCCCTCTCCGCATTTGTTCTGGATTTAACTTGATCAACACCAAATCTCCAGGTTGGAATTCTAGGGGTCTTCTATGCTGATCTGCCCATTTCTTCATCCTCGCAGAGGCTTTTTCCAGATAAGCTCGAGCAATTTCTGCATTGGTTCTCCATTCCTTCGTGAAATTGAAAGCTCGCGGACTCTTCCCCTATACTCTGTCACTATGTGTGGGAGTAGAGGTTGTTGACCCATCACTACTTCAAAGGGAGTTTTATTGGTGGCGGAGCTCTTCTGAGAGTTGAAGCAAAATTGGGCAACGTCTAGAAGTTGTGCCCAATTTCTCTGGTTGGCACTAACAAAGTGGCGTAGATACTCCTCTAACATTCCATTGAATCTCTCCGTCTGCCCATCCGTCTCAGGGTGGTAACTTGTTGACATGTTCAGTTGGGAACCAAGTAGTTTGAAGAGTTCAGACCAGAAGGTTCCTGTAAATCTCTGATCTCGGTCACTCACAATTTGTCTAGGTACACCCCAATACTTCACCACATGCTTGAAGAATAATTTTGCAGTTTCTTCTGCCTTACAATACTTCGATGCTGGTATGAATGTTGCATATTTGGAGAACCTATCAATAATTACCAAGATGTTGGTTAGTTCACCAATTTTTGGAAGGTTGGTTATGAAGTCGAGAGAGACGCTCTCCCATGGCCTGTTGGGGACACTCAATGGTTCTAGTAACCCAGGAGTCTTCAACTTCTCTACTTTATCCTGTTGGAAAATAAGACAAGTCTTCGTGTACTCCATCACATCATCCCGCATCTGTGGCCAATAGTATCCTTGTTTGAGTAATGCATGAGTCCTCTGCTAACCCGGGTGGCCGGCCCACAAAGTATCGTGACATTCTTTCAGGAGAATCTTCCGTAGGTTTTCTATTTTCGGAACACACAAACGATTTCCTTTCGTCCACAAAAGTCCGTCTTCAAACCAGAAACGACGAGCCTTGCCCTCACTGACTAACTTCAGAAGTGCTCTAGAGACATGGTCATTTTCCAAGTTGTTACGGATGAGTTCTCTGATGGGTGTAGAGAAGGTGCTGAATGACATATTGGTTAACGCCTTTAAGTGAATGAGTTCAGACTTTCGACTCAAAGCGTCAGCCACCTGATTCAAGCATCCTGCTTTATGCTCAAAATGGAAGTCGAACTCGGCTAAAAACTCCTGCCATCGAGCCTGTTTCGAAGTAAGCTTTGGTTGAGTGAGGAAATAACTGACTGCAGAGTTGTCTGTTTTCACCACAAATCTCGACCCAAGGAGGTAATGTCTCCACACCCGTAAACAATGTATCACTACCAATAGCTCTTTTTCCTGTGCTGTATATCGTCGCTCCGCTTCGGAAAGCTTACGACTCTCATAAGCAGTAGGATGGCCTTCCTGTAGCAACACCCCTCCAAGTGCAAAGTCGGAAGCATCTGTCTGAACTTCGAAGGGTTTGGCAATATCTGGAAGGATGAGAACTGGGTCCTCTACCATCGCTTCTTTTAAGCTCTCAAAAGCTTCTCTGCACGCATCGGTCCATTCCCATGTCACTTCCTTCTTCAATAGTTCCGTCAGGGGTATTGCCTTCTTGGAGTATCCCCTTACGAATCTCCTATAGTAGTTGGTAAGCCCAAGGAATGACCGCAATTCTCTGACATTGGTTGGGGTGCTCCACTCTCGAATTGCTCGTACTTTCTCCATGTCCATGCGGATATGACCCTGCTCTATAATGTGGCCGAGGAATCTGATGCGGTCTTGGGCGAATGCGCATTTTTCCTTCTTCACAAATAGTCTATTATCCTTCAATTTCTGGAATACCATGGCAAGATGTCTTTTGTGTTCCTCCAAGGTGGTACTATAGACTACAATGTCATCCAGGTAAACCACCACAAATTTGTCGAGGTATTCGTGAAAACTTCATTCATCAATGTGCAAAATGTTGCATGGGCATTAGTCAGCCCAAACGGCATCACCAAGAACTCAAATGCTCCATATCGAGTAACACAAGTCGTCTTCGGTTCATCCCCTTCGGCTATTCTCACTTGATAATATCCTGAACGCAAGTCTAGCTTCGTAAAGTACTTTACCCCACTCAACTGGTCGAACAAATCTGCTATAAGGGGAATGGGGTAGGAGTTTCGCACCGTCAACTTGTTCAGAGCTCTATAGTCGATACACAATCTCAAACTTCCATCCTGTTTCTTCTGAAATAAGACGGGGGCTCCAAATGGGGCCTTCGAAGGTCTGATGAAGCCTGCCTGCAACAGTTCATCTAGTTGCTTGCGAAGTTCTGCCAATTCTGGTGGAGCCATTCGATAAGGTGCTCTTGCCGGGGGTTTTTGCTGAATGAACTAATTCAATTCGGTGATCGATGGACCTCCTCGGAGGTAAGGCCCTGGGAAGCTGGTCAGACATCACTTCTGGAATTCTTCTAACATATTGTTGATCTCAGGTGCAGGGGTTTCTTCTCTCCCTTCTCCAATTAGCGTAGGAATGGCAATGAATGTCGGTTCCCGTCTCCTGATCCCCTTCTTAAACTGGATTGCGGATAGAAATTTCCCTTCTGGTGGAGGTTTTACCTTTGCTGGTACTACGGCAGGTTTCTCTCCCATGATCAATAAGCTCCCTGCAGCTGGGACAGGGATGGCCCCCTTATCGAGCAGGAATTCCATTCATAGAACAATATCGAAGTCATCCATTTGGACCGCTACAAGGTCAGTTTGACCTTCCCACGTGCCGATCTTCACTCTTACTTGTCTCGCCAACCCACTCGTGGGTAGCGCTTGTGAATTGACAGCTTTCATACGGCCCGCGTCCCGCTCTAACTTGAACCCCAGACGCTTCGCTTCGGTGGTAGAAACAAAGTTATGGGTGGCCCCCGTGTCCACCATAACACTTTTTGCCGCAACCCCATTAATCAACGCATCAACAAACATAAGGCCTTTTCTCGAGACCTTCTGATTTCTGTCTGTTTGTTTAGGGCATTAAGCATCCTCAATGCCACCATTCGGCCAGATTCTTCCTTTTCCGGGGTCTTTTCAGCCGTACGTCGTCGTTCTTCCTATTCTTCTTGTGCTAATAGGGCCGTCATTCTGGATTTCTTAGGGCACTCCATAGCTCGATGTGGCCCATCACAAATCCAACAACTTAAGTCTTTTTCCCATTTGGAGGACCATTCTGAGGTGCCGGCCATTTAAAGTTTGAGGAGCTTGACTCCACTCTCCTGTCCGCTCCCCCACTTCTTTCATTACTCCAATTCCTGGGCTTCTTATTCCCACTGTCATTATTAGTAGGCGCCGGTGGAGGTCTCTTCGATGGAGGTCTCTCAAGGGAGTAATCAGTTAGTTGCTCCGCAGCAGCTTGTGCGGAGGCAAGTCTTTCACCCGTTGCCTCTGTAACTCTGTTCTGGCCCAAGGCTTCAACCCTTCGATGAAATAGAAGAGTTTGTCTTGCTCGGACATGTCTCGAATATCCAACATCAATCCGGAGAACTTCGTTACATATTCCCGGATGGAGCCTGTATGCCTTAGTTCCCGTAGTTGTCGCCGAGCCATGTAAGCCACATTTCCTGGCAGGAATTGGGTCTTTAGCTCACGCTTTAAATCCTCCCAATTGTTAACGACGCATCGACCTTCTTGGATTTCTATGTGTTTTGCCCTCCACCAGGACTTTGCATCTCCAGACAAGTACATCAAGGTTATTGAGACCTTGTCCCCTTCCTCTTCTATTCGTGAAGCTGTGAAGTACTGCTCCATGTCAAAGAGGAAGTTCTCGAGGGCTTGTGCGTCTCTAACACCATCATATACTCTAGGTTCTGGGATTTTAGAACCTCTTCTGCTCCGAGTTCTGAGTAGTCGTGGGCAAGTTAGACAGCAAGGGCGGTGAGGTTCACCCTTACGCTTAACTCGGCCAATTGCTCTTTCAAGGAGCTCACGGCATCTTGCCAATTATTGGCATCTCCCCCTTCTCGTGTGGCACTGGTGCTAGCACTCGTTGCTTGAATCTCTAGGGCACTTACCCTGGTTGTTAGGGCCTCTAGTACCTTGATGGTTTGCCTGAGATTTTCGACATCAGAGGTTTTGTTTGTGAGTGTTGTGATGTAGCCATCAATATCCGCTAGTTTTTTCTCGACAGCATCCAAGCGCGTTTTTGAGGAGGACCTCGTAGCCATTTTATCATACAACCTTGAACCACGCTCTGATACCAACTGTCACGGGCCAAACTTTGGTGTCACCAAGTTTGGGTCCGTGCGGCACTTGTTAGCGTTGCGCCTAACAAGTCAGCCTAGAATCAACCCTGCAAGGTTGTACCCATGGTTAGCCATCTATAGAATGGAACATTATGAGGCAACGAAGTAAAGCATACATCCACAAGGCATAAGATAATGAACACATTCAAGCAACACATTCAGACATAGCATTGGAAATCAAAAGGAAGCATGTTTCATTAAGCAAGCCAACTAAGGGCGAGGGAGTACACAGCTAAACCCCTAGTATGCTGGTGGCCAAGGCCCTTCTAAGGTGCCCAGGTCACCCCCTAAAGAGGTTTTAAAGACATTGCACAAGTGACACTAGGAAACACACATGATGTTTGAGTTGTCACCCCCCCTAAAATAGAAAAATAAAATAAAAAGAAAATACAAAAGTGCACCCTAGCACCACACGCAGCGGCCATGGGCAAGACATGCGCCCTGGACAAGCTTGGAGTGTAGGTGCGTTACACAACTAGCATCCTCAAGATTGAGCTGGTTTATCTCCTTTGGAAGTTGATGTAACTTGATGCAATAGGCAAACAAAAACAAGAAACGGCAATCCAGGCAAGATGCACAATCCGACGACAGGAATAAACTAGTCTTGTAATCATAATTATCTTCTATGAATTGCTTCACTGTCTTTGTAGTATTGTTACCATCAGGAATCTCCACAAGTGACTCCATGTCACAACTTGACAGGTCACAAGGCCATAGAGATTCCAAGCCACTGGAGAAAGCCAGTAGTACCACCTCCACCAGACAGGAATTTCCTGTAATGCAGATGATCAACTGTTAGTTTTAAAAGAATCCTATCATCGAGTAAAGCAGAAGAACATACATGATACTTTGCACTGTCACGTATATTATCTCTATCGCTACCTGCAGCATTAGAGAGACTTCATTAGTCAAGTATCCAAGGGATGAATTCTCTAGTGTAATCTCATCAGTTTTGCAATAATAAAGTTCCTGTTCTGTTTACCAGGAAATTATCAAATAACATTTAAGTTCTTGAAGAGATGAAACGATTTTCTTACTTGACCAAGTGCATAAGGCAATGCAGAAAACATCCCGGCTGCTCTTTCACGGTAGAATACTGTTCTCTCAACACAAACCACAGGTATTACAGAGACGGCATTGGAGGTTCCAAGGAAAAGACAAACAGAATACATAGCTCCCAAAAGGTTCCGCAGATCTTGTTGTTTGGAACTGTTAAATAAAAAAAACAATTCGATTTAGTTCCAACCCAAAATGTCAAATTTTCATCAAGACAAGCAATAAAAGCATGCTTTCCCTTCTGAAATATGAGACTTTATTTGCAGAATCCAAATTCTATAGATAATATTTTCTTTACCTACCACTAATGGTCTAATCAGTTAAAAATAAGAACCAAAAAAGAAAAGGAAATCGACTTACGTCTTCTGTCCTTTGTCCCAGAAGAGAAGACCAAAGAAAACCGCAATGGTAGCAGTCATGCCAAATCTTATAGCATTTTATTGAGGGTTTCTCCAATAAGACCAATACTGTTTCCAGAAACAAGCCTTGAATTGAGTAAGAAATGGTTGTGAGTATTTGGTTGGGAAGTAGAGATCCGACGAGCCCGGCTGTGGAGTACTAAGCTCTTTGATAAGTTCCTGATTCCTCCTGAAACCAAGTCAAGAAAGTAAAAATTGAACAAAAAGACTTAGAAACTGTGGTATATGAAAAATAAATTAATTTATAAATTATGTGTTGGGCTCAAACTTACTGATGAAGAGATGAGTTGGCATAAATATCAGCGAAATCCACACCCAGTTGATTCTCAACTGAAGTGGCACTGACCTCGAGCATCCATGTTACAGGATTGTATGCAGCCTGATTATTACATATAGATATTAGAAAACATTTTAGTCCTCTTCTACTGCTCAAATTCTGAGCCAAAAATTCAACAGAAATTTGTAAAAAGTGAAATTATCAAGTCTATTTAATGCTAAAAATAACCAACCACAGAAAGTGAAAGCATACCTCAAAATATTCTATGAGCTTGTGAGATTGGCGACCAAGAGGTCCAGCATAAATGACACGCCCCCCTCTTTTCATCAACAATAGCTGCAACAAGCGCAAAATCGGATTCAATACATGCAACAAAAGTAGACAATAAAACTTTGAAGAACATATTTCCAAAGAAAATTTACAAGAATTGAACAATACCTCATCAAACGCTTCAAAAATGTCTATGCTTGGCTGGTGAATTGTGCCAACAACTGTTCTCCCTGTATCCACTGTATTTCTAACAGTACGCATGACAATGGCAGCAGCTCTAGCATCAAGGCCAGATGTTGGCTCATCCATGAAGATGATTGAAGGGTTAGCAACCAACTCTACAGCAATGGTCAATCTCTTCCTTTGCTCTGTTGAAAGACCATTTACTCCTGGAAGGCCAACCAGAGCATCACTCAGTGGTTTTTAGCTCAACCAACTCCATAACTTCATCAACAAACATCTACCAGACACCAAGGAAGATGAGAAAAATTTAATCACAATCGGATCAACAAGTAACCTTCCAAGCATATTGAATAGAGTGATTATAGATTAAATAAGTACCTTTCGTTTTTTTGTATCAACGTCTGAAGAAAGACGAAGCCATGCTGAATAGAGGAGAGATTCATAGAGAGTAACATGAGGTGAATGAATGTCATTCAATAACCACTCACTCGAGCAAATGTTTCTTGGTTTTTGGGGTAACCAGAAATTTTAATGTCTCCTCGATGTATCCCCAGTCTTCCTTCCTGCCAATACATCCATCAAAGTTGTCTTCCCTGCGCCACTGACCCCATTAATGCTGTCAATACTCCTGGTCTGAATGCACCGCTAACACTATGTAGCAATTGAAGACGATCTTCTCCACTCCGCCAGTCTTCATTTCCTGGAATACAATGCAAGTAAATGTTGTGATTCACCAATCACTTTAGAGAAGATTGAGGAAAAACCGAATAACTTCTATTACTTTACAATTCTATTACTTTACAAGAATAGATATACACAAAGTTTACAACTTGAAACTTAATCAAAAAACCTCTTTACACTCAACTTTGGGATGGTTTACAACACTGGAATGGCCTCAATTTATAGTGCCAAAAACGACTACTATTCATTCCTGATTTGGTGGCACCATTTGCTCATATTTGTTGACTATTATGAATGACAATCAAAGCCACAAATCAAGCCACCGAAAGATTCTTTGTTGTTTCTGCTTGCTGGATGCATGCTTCATGCATGAAGGCTAACAGCTGGACTCTACAGTAAATACCTCAATTTTTGCTGGCATAAATCAAAGAGTTGTTTTCCAAAGGAATCATATATTTACATCACATGTTTAATTACGTATTGAGATGCTGACTTACAGCAGGCATATCCACATAGTAGTTCATATGGTTGAATGTAATTGAAAGGGGTTGGAAGGGCAAAATCATCCCTTTTTTAGGTTCATTTTCAGCAGCACCAACGATTTCAGAGGAACTTCTCACTGCCATTTGCGTACCTGCAGTATTTCAAAAAGTTCAGGCATTTATAAATATGCGATATCATAGGCATAGGATGTAATACAAAGTTTGATTGTAAATCGGATGCTAAAACACTGCTAAATTGTGGCAACATACATGTAAATAAACTTTTGATACCAAAAGGCAATGGGAAAAATGCAAAATACTTTTTAAATATATATGTGACAGTGTTACCAGCAGAGGCAACGGTAAAAAGGCTAGAAAAAAAAAAATTAAAGATGGCAAGGCAAGGGCATAAACCTTCAACTTCCTGTCTAGATGCTTGCTTCTGGTCTTCATCGTCTTCTATGACAGTAGAATTTGAATCACCAATAGCTGAAATGTATTCGCACATTATGTGTTGGTCAATATTGAAACATGATTTTCATACAAGAAAACAAAGTTTGAATTCGATTTCTTACGATTCAAGTAAGTCAATGCTGCAATAAACAGAGCATTGAAGAGAAAAGAAAATGCAATCAGTGCTCCAATTCCAATCCAATACCAATAACTGTCATTGAAGAAGCCTCTCATCCTGAGAAGTGCTCTCCCAATTGTAGGTTCATTAATATTGGGGTCTCTATTTGGCTGCAATAGATTGAAACATATAAGCTTTGGCAGATGAATTATGGCCAGGAAGATATATCCAAAGCATGATAGCTCTTACCGCATCCCATCTTCCATCAAGGAATTCATCTACAAGAATGGAAGTCTGTCCATACATCATAGGTGAAGTGTAGTAGCCCCATCTCATAAATGGCTCAATGTCATCTGCGTACACAAAATAAATGAATTCTTGAACTAAAGAGAAAAGAATTTCTGTGAAAAGGTTCCTATTTCAAATACCAATACTTGACACAAATAATAACTCAACAGTGAGAAAAATATAAACAACTTACCTTTGGCAATGATGAATCCTCCCAGTGAAAAAATGAGTAACAAGGCTGTTAAAAATAGGAAAATATCTTTAAGATTGCTAGAGATATGGTAATTGATTGTATGTAATTATGGGTAGATTTATCTTCCTTTTATAGAGAAGACTGAAGGCTATATATGGCCAATTATTGTATAGTTTAAAACAAGAAAATAAAAAGAGGGTTTCCTCAATCTCTTCATGGTATCAGTAGGTTGATCCTAGGGTTTCTTTTTTACTTTTTCCGGCGACACTATTCCGGCATCACTTTCCACGGCACTGTTCACCGCACTGTTCACGGGCACTGTTCGCGCGCACTGTTCACGCGCACTGTTCATTGTCGCTGTTCACGGGTACTGTTCACGCGCACTGTTCACTCTCCGGCGCCACTGTTCCCTGCCATGGCCGACCCGAGCAGTAATCATCCTCCCCGCCCATCCGCTTTGGCTATTGTTGACTCTCATCCAACCGAGTCTTCCATTTTGGCCGCTCACGGCCATTCCAGCGGCGATCGAGGTAATCCTCGTCATCGGCGAGCGTCCGAAGTGTACCTACTGTCACAAGGTTGGCCATACTCGGGAGCGTTGTTATCAGCTCCATGGAAAACCACCACATCCTCCTAAGGCTAAGGTTGCTCAAGTTGATCTTTCCCCGTCCTCGGACTACTTCGACCAGCCCTCTCAAAATGTTACTCTGTCTGAAGCCGAATATGCAGCTTTCCTCCAGTATCAGGCCTCTCAGTCCTCGTCATCTGCTTCCGTTGCTCATACTGGTAATTCTGTTGCCTGCATCACTCAGTCCTCCCCATTGGGCCCATGGGTCTTGGACTCTGGCGCCTCTGATCATATTTCTGGTAATCCATAACTTTTGTATTCTTTAACTAGTTCTCATCTCTTCCTATGGTTACTCTTGCTAATGGTTCTAAAACTATCGCTAAGGAATTGGACAAGCCTCTCTGTTCCTTCCTTACCTCTGAAATCTGTGCTTTATGTACCGGGTTGTCCTTTCAATCTTATTTCTGTTAGTAAACTCACTCATGATCTGAATTGTTCTGTCACCTTTCTTAATCATTCTGTTATTGTACAGGACTAGGGTACGGGACGGACGATTGGTACAGGACGTGAGTCACAAGGCCTTTATCATCTCACGCAGTCATTGCCTGCGGTCGCTTGCACCTCCACTGATTCTGCTGATGTTCTCCACAACCGTTTGGGTCACCCCAGTCTCTCTAAGCTTCAGAAGCTAGTTCCGCAACTTTCTTCATTATCTTCACTTCCATGTGAGTCGTGTCAACTTGGGAACATACTCGTGTACGATTTCCCAATCGAGTCAATAATCGAGATGCGTCCCCTTTTGAGTTAGTTCATTCCGATGTTTGGGGTCCGTGTCGTGTCAATTCTGTTATGGGATTTCGGTATTTTGTGACATTTATTGATTTACTCTCGAAATACTTGGCTATTTTTAATGAAAGATCGCTCTGAGTATTTCCTATTTTTCGAAAATTTTGTGCTGAAATCAAAACTCAATTTGATGTTCCCATTCGTGTATGGGCTGCCTTGATTGAATTTGAGATTTATTTCCGAATGGTGCATTAGCAGTGGCGGGATTTACGCAGTCTTCGTATTTTGGACGTAACTTTCTCGTCCGATATCCGATTTTGGTGATTCAAGTTGCATTGAAAATAGAACTCATAGCTCTACAACTTTGAAGTTTGCATCAAAGTCCAGTTCAGAATCCTTCATGGTCTAAATGAGGACGCAATGTATCCCTATAGTTTTTATATTTTATATTTTTTTAAGTTATGTGTTGTTAAGTGTTGGGCTGAACATTAATTAAATTAAAAAGCCCATGGACGAAATTTTCAAGTATTTTATTAGGGTTTTATTATATTTTGGTAGAATTAGGGTTAGCCACCTATTTAAAGGGGCATTATTCATTGTAATGGATAGTTAACCAATAATATATCTTTTTACAAAACAAATTGACTTGTGTCATCTTGAGGGAGTGGATTCTTCCTTGGTTTTACGGAACAAAAGCTTATCAACGTGTGGCAAGCGTTGTGGCGCTGTATCGCTGTTCAGGATTCTCCAAAGAAATAAAGAAAGGTTTTTAAGGGCAATGTTCCTTAAGGGTTGGACTTGATCTTGGAAGGATATTGTTCTTACAAAATCAAGATTCGCGGTTCTTGGGGCTTAGAACACGTGGAGAGGTTTGCTTGGCTTTGTTCCAGGTAGGTTTCTATCAAATAGTTGAGTCATATATTTGGCTGTTCCGGATATGATGTGATCCAGAATGAGCTCTGTTTGTTGGGCCAAGTTAACTTGAAGTTGTGGCTGATTGCATGGCTTGGTCAAATTAGTGTATTTGGGCCATTTTGGTGGATTTGGAAGATTCCTTGGGTTATGGAGTTTGGTTCATGCATGAGACATTATGTGAAGGCTTTATTATGTCTAAAGCAATATTGGAATGGGTCTAGGACGTGCATGGGCTGCCTTGATTGATTTTGGGCTTTATTTCCGAATGGTGCATTAGTAGTGGTGGGATTTACGCGGTCTTCGTATTTTGGACGTAACTTTCTCGTCCGATGTCCGATTTTTGTGATTCAAGTTGCATTGAAAAGAGAACTCGTAGCTCTACAACTTTGAAGTTTTCATCAAAGTCCAGTTCGGATTCCTTCATGGTCAAAATGAGGACGCAATGTATCGCTATAGTTTTTATATTTTATATTTTTTTCAGTTATGTGTTGTTTAAGTGTTGGGCTGAACATTAATTAAATTAAAAAGCCCATGGACGAAATTTTTAAGTATTTTATTAGGGTTTTATTATATTTTGGTAGAATTAGGGTTAGCCACCTATTTAAATGGGCATTATTCATTGTAATGGATAATTAACCAATAATATATCTTTTTACAAAACAAATTGACTTGTGTCATCTTGAGGGAGTGGATTCTTCCTTGGTTTTACGGAACAAAAGCTTATCAACGTGTGGCAAGCGTTGTGGCGCTGTATCGCTGTTCAGGATTCTCCAAAGAAATAAAGAAAGGTTTTTAAGGGCAATGTTCCTTAGGGTTGGACTTGATCTTGGAAGGATCTTGTTCTTACAAAATCAAGATTCGCGGTTCTTGGGGCTTAGAACACGTGAGAGGTTTGCTTGGCTTTGTTCCAGGTAGGTTTCTATCAAATAGTTGAGTCATATATTTGGCTGTTCGGATATGATGTGATCCAGAATGAGCTCTGTTTGTTGGGCCAAGTTAACTTGAAGTTGTGGCTGATTGCATGGCTTGGTCAATTAGTGTATTTGGGCCATTTTGGTGGATTTGGAAGATTCCTTGGTTATGGAGTTTGGTTCATGCATGAGACATTATGTGAAGGCTTTATTATGTCTAAAGCAATATTGGAATGGGTCTAGGACGTGCATGGGCTGCCTTGATTGATTTTGGGCTTTATTTCCGAATGGTGCATTAGTAGTGGTGGGATTTACGCGGTCTTCGTATTTTGGACGTAACTTTCTCGTCCGATATCCGATTTTTGTGATTCAAGTTGCATTGAAAAGAGAACTCGTAGCTCTACAACTTTGAAGTTTTCATCAAAGTCCAGTTCGGATTCCTTCATGGTCTAAATGAGGACGCAATGTATCGCTATAGTTTTTATATTTTATATTTTTTTCAGTTATGTGTTGTTTAAGTGTTGGGCTGAACATTAATTAAATTAAAAAGCCCATGGACGAAATTTTTAAGTATTTTATTAGGGTTTTATTATATTTTGGTAGAATTAGGGTTAGCCACCTATTTAAATGGGCATTATTCATTGTAATGGATAATTAACCAATAATATATCTTTTTACAAAACAAATTGACTTGTGTCATCTTGAGGGAGTGGATTCTTCCTTGGTTTTACGGAACAAAAGCTTATCAACGTGTGGCAAGCGTTGTGGCGCTGTATCGCTGTTCAGGATTCTCCAAAGAAATAAAGAAAGGTTTTTAAGGGCAATGTTCCTTAAGGGTTGGACTTGATCTTGGAAGGATTTTGTTCTTACAAAATCAAGATTCGCGGTTCTTGGGGCTTAGAACACGTGGAGAGGTTTGCTTGGCTTTGTTCCAGGCAGGTTTCTGTCATTTGGTATCAGGAGCTCAGGGTTCCAAGGTCAAGATTTTCTCTATCTTTATCGTTTTATGAAGTTTTAATATTCCTTTTTTTTTCTGCTGTTTTTTTTTGTCTCTTCTCATCTCAATTTTTTTTCTTATTTCCTTTGTGTTTTTCATGTTTATGACCGATTCTTGGATGTTATTATAATGATCTTTCATGGTAATAGCATATAGGATTCAGTTCTTAGAGTTTTGAGTCAATTAAAGTCAAATTTATCTTTAATTTTCGGATCAGTTCGGTCAGAATTTTTCAGCCGCGCACTGATTTTCAAACTGCTGTAACTTTTGATCTGGAAAGAGTTACGGGACCCATAATATATCGATTTATAAGTACTCAAGGAGACAAATTCATTAGTTATTGTCCGTACTCAATCCGCTTAAGTTTCGAGTCTCAAAATCCCTTTCAAAGTTACGAATTCTGTCCAGTTTCAGTTTAGTTTGTCTTCTTATTTTACTTCGGTTTATTTATTTTTTTATTTTATTTTATTTTTTGGTTTTTTTTTTTTCAGTTTCTTTGTGTTTTTTTTCATATTTTCTTAGTGATTCTTTGAGTCTTTCCTCATTATTGGCGTCTTTCCAGTAAGGGTTGATTTATATAAATAATTTGATGGATAAAAGGGTATTTATCTTTCGCACGAGATGCTCTATCAATAGTAAAGTGTGTAGTATGATTATTAATAGAGGGAATCACATAAATTTAGCTAGCACTACCCTTGTGGAAAAATTGGGATTACCATTGATACCTCTTGATAGACCTTATAAGTGGATGAGTGATTTTGGAGAGTTCCAGGTTGCTAAACAGGTTGTGGTAAATTTTACAATTGGGCAGTATGTTGACCAAGTAGTTTTTGACGTGGTTCCTATATGTCATACGCATATTTTATTGGGTAAGCCTTGGTATAAATTCAATAAAGTAGTTTATGATATGGATAGGAATATGTACAAATTTAGGTATGGTGGAAAAATTATCAAGCTTGCTCCTTTAACCCTACAAGAGGTCAATGAGGACGAGTTGTACATGCAGAGGAGTGAAGAAGAGTGGGCTAAAAAGAAAAGTGCGATTGCTTTTGGAATGTGATGTGATCCTAGCAGCATGGATCGATTTCGTTTGTTTAGGCTTATTTATTATTTATTTTTATATATGGAACCAACATGTATGTCCATTTTTATTTATTATTTGGGTTAGTTTATTTTATTTAATTATGGGTTCAAAATGGGCTAGAAATTAGGAGTTATGGGTTTTTAGTTGGTAATGTGTAGTTTAGGGTTATATTAGTCTTTTTAGCTCTCTTAGGGTTTGAGTATGTTACTATTTAAACTCAAAAACATCTCTTAATGAAGGACCATATATTTGTGCGTGAATAGTAACTTTTTCTTGAGATTGAGAAAATTTTATCATCGTTCAGTGATTGAACAAATACTTATCAAAGGGTTGGCATCCTTTGTGGCGTCCTATTTGCTGGCAAAATTCATCTGAGGCTATCTCCAAGGGTTTTCAATGACAGGTTCTTTGGGGGTCTACGGGATCTTGGATCGGGTTTCGTCTGTTTCGCATCCTGTTTCGTATCAATTGGTTATCAGAGCCAGATTTCAGGTCTGACTTTTATTTATTTTCGTTTCTTCTTTTTTTTTTCCTGTTAATTCGGTCTTTAAAGTCTTGTTTTTGCTGTCATATTCATTGTGTCATTGATAGCCTTCTACTGCTGTCAATCAAAAAAAAAAACTATTTCTTACTTTTATATTTGTGTCTGTTAGTTAAAAAAAAAACAAAAATCTCTTTGTTATGCCTTGTGTCGTGTTCGTGTGTCTTCACCAAAAAGAGTAGGGTTACTGTCTAGCAAAAAAAAAAAAAAGGAGAAAGTTCACGCCTGTGAACAAAAAAAAAAAAAACCAAAAAAGTTAAGTTCACGCTTGTGAGGCTGTGAACCCAAAAAAAAAAAAGTTTCCTGGAATTGCGTTTATCAGTCAAAAAAAATTTTCCTTCATTGGCTAGTGCAGATCAGTAGGCAGTAGGGTTTGTTTGATTTTTGACCTTTTGCATGAGAACTTTGTTAATAGGCTGTTGCTGTTGTTAAAAAAAAAATCAGATCTGGTCAGTAAAGTTTGATCAATTATCTTGTGTGTTAAGTTGTGCTAGGGATTGCCTTAGTGTTCCTTAATCGAAAAGAAAATTTTTGGTTGGATTTGTCACTGAATTTTGAATCTGATTTTTTTTGTGTTTTGTTTTGAGTCTCATATGATTTTTTTTAGTCTTATTTTTGTCTCGTCTTTGTCTTTGTCATTTTTTTTAGTCGTTTCTTCCTTCTTGAGTTTGTTTTTGTCAAGATGCCAAGTGCATTGGTTGATATTATGGGGCACCCAAGAGATAATATCTCTCGTACTAGAGTATTTGTGAAAGATGAGGTGTGTAGTGTGATTATTGATGGGGAACAGTGGGCTAATTTAGTTAGTACCAGCCTCGTGGAGAAATTGAGGTTGTCATTGCGAAACCATCCTAAGCCTTATATGTTGCGAGGTTTGCCTAATTGTGATGAGGTTAAGGTGGAGTATCAAGTCATGGTTGCCTTTACTACTATGAGGTTTCATGATGAAGTATTATGTGATGTGGTGCCTATGCTTGATTGTCACGTATTGTTGAGTGGGTCATGGAAGTATGATAGACAAGTGTGGCATCATGTTGAGAGGAGTAGGTACATTTATGTCACAGAGCGGAGGTCAGTGATTATTTCTCTTTTAACACCACAACAAGCCTATAAAGATCAATTAATAATGAAGAGGAGAAGTGAGGTTGAAAAGAGGAAAAAAGAAAGAGTTGTCGAGTGCTTAGCAAATAAACTTTCTAGTGATATTGTTAATGTCAAAGAAGAAAATATGAGCATGGTAGTGAGTAAGCACGTAGTGATGAGTGAGTGTGATGCGAAGGTTGTTGCTATTCTGAGGTGGATGACGTAGCTGTTGCTGGTGATGATAAATTTGAAGCTCAATACATGGCTAACTGTATTGATGCAATTACATGTGTAGTCAATGTGTTGAAAGTGTTGAGCATCCAAATGAGAGTAGTGAGCCGGGAAACACATGGGTAAATACGTGTGAGAGTTTTGGGAGTGTTAAACATGTAGAATTTGTTGTGAATGAGAATGAGAGTGTGAACTTAATTAGGAATCTCATTGGGACGGTGGGTGAAATAAAATTAGATATTGCGGAAGAGAGTATGTGCAAGAGGGAACAATACACAAGCATTATTGTACTAACATTGAAACTTTTCTTCCATGTGATTTTTCCTTGTTCCAGAATAATCGTCCAATTGATTTTATCATTACTATCTATGATCCGGGCACAGATTCGAGGACGAATCCTTTTCAAGAGAGGGAGAATGATGTGATCCTAGCAGCATGGATCGATTTCGTTTGTTTAGGCTTATTTATTATTATTTTATATATGGAACCACATGTATGTCCATTTTATTTATTATTTGGGTTAGTTTATTTTATTTAATTATGGGTTCAAAATGGGCTAGAAATTAGGAGTTATGGGTTTTTAGTTGGTAATGTGTAGTTTAGGGTTATATTAGTCTTTTTAGCTCTCTTAGGGTTTGAGTATGTTACTATTTAAACTCAAAAACATCTCTTAATGAAGGACCATATTATTTGTGCGTGAATAGTAACTTTTTCTTGAGATTGAGAAAATTTTATCATCGTTCAGTGATTGAACAAAGACTTATCAAAGGGTTGGCATCCTTTGTGGCGTCCTATTTGCTGGCAAAATTCATCTGAGGCTATCTCCAAGGGTTTTCAATGACAGGTTCTTTGGGGGTCTACGGGATCTTGGATCGGGTTTCGTCTGTTTCGCATCCTGTTCGTATCATGATATTTCTTACTGCATTGCATAATAAACAACCTAAGTCAGTCATAAATGATGGTGACAAGGCAATGTCAAAGATAATTAAAACAGTGTGGGGAGGCTGTTCACATCGTTTATGTTGTTGGAATCTTCAGAGAAATGCTCAAGCAAATATCAAGAAAGAATAATTAACCAAAAAAATTAGCTCATTCATGTTCAATCCGTTATCCATAGATGAATTTGAAAGACAATGGACTGATTTAGTTTCTGAGTTGGGGTTGGAGAAAAATGCATGGGTTCAAAAGATGTACCAGAAGCGTGCAAAATGGGCTGAGTCTTATCTGAAAGGTATTTTTTTGGTGGAATGCGATCAACGCAAATGTGTGAGAGTTTAAATTCATACTTGTCTCGTTTCCTTCAAGTGAAATTGAAATTGTATGATTTTATTCCACAAATATATCGTGCATTGTACTGCATACGGCATAAAGAAACAAAAGATGAGTTCGATTCGACACATAATAGTCCAATATTAACGACACATCTGCATAGCATCGAAAAACATTCTTCTGAGGTTTATACAAAGAATGTATTTCAATAGGTTCAGGAAGAGATAGCTTGTGAGGCAGCGTTAATTATGATCAATTGTGACAAGTCCATTGGTTCGAATATCAGCTTGAAATCTGTCGTGCCATAGCCGGGATGACAAAACTCTCCACATAGTCAGAGTGGGGAGATTCAGAGAACTACGATTGGCTTGATCCCATCTCATGGTACGTAGGCAGTCATTCAGATGCACCCAGAGGAGGATCCTTTTGGAGGATCCGATTTGGATGATTGATGGTCGGCTCAGATTTTAGAAAAATCTTCACCGAGGGAGAGATTTGTTGAAACCAGCTAGAGCAGCTGGAGCATGTTGGCATGCAAGCAAAGTCAGCATGCAGCCAAAGGCACCGAAAGCAAACTTTAAGACAGCTTCATGTGTTGCCAGCCTCTGTGTGTGTGTGCAAACCGCGTGACACTGTTCACGCGGTTTGATCAGTATAAAAAGAGCCCCATACCATTGTTATCATCATCCCCAGAAATCCCAGTAATCCCAAACGTGAGAGTAATAGAGAGTAAAGTTGTGTGAGAGTTTTTTGTAAAGCTTGGGTTATAAAGCTTTGTAATTCTTTTGTTGTAATATAAAGAAGAGTTTTTTCCAATCACCTCTATTCGTGTGTGTTTAATCACAACAATTTTCAACGATTTCAAAAAAAAAAAAAATTCTTGGATTCAAAATTTCTATTAATGATGTTACTTTAATGTAAAATATGTGACATTAACCATGAAAATCATGTTAAATGGTTACTCGATTATTATTTATATTCATTCAAATGATATTTATGTGTAAGAGTATGAAGTAAGGCACACCTTTTTAGTTTTTATTCAAATTTTCTATTAAAGATGTTACTTTAATAATATTAATATGGGATTATGAAGTTAACCTTCAAATCATATCCTAGTTTTCTACTCTAATGAAAAATAATTTGATAATGACGAATTAGGTTCCAATTTTATCTGGGGAGGATTTGGTTAATAATTAATTACAGAGAAAATGATATATACACCCCTAAAATCACGTATAATAGAAAAACACATATTCTTAGTTTTGAAAATTGATATATGTATCTTCAAAATTTGATAAAATGACATATATGTCCCTAAAATTTTGTTAAAATGATATATACATCCCTTAAATTTCATAAAAATAACATATTTTTATAATTGAGATAAGGGGCGAGAACGGTAAATATTTTAATTTAACAACATAATTTATGATGTTAGTTATTTTTAACTATTAAACAAAGTTTTAAGGATGTAATTATCCTTCTTATAAAACTTTGGAGATGTATATATCCTTTTATCAAATTTTAGAAATATATATGTCCATGTACTAAATTTTAGAAGTGTATTTGTCATTTTCCCTTAATTATATATCCAAAATATTTAATGCATAGCTAATTTCTTAAATCTTCAAGATGGTCAATTCTGTTTGATTTTATGCAGCAACCCACGTTTGAAAAGTTTGCATGGTTTTATGAATTTATCACGCTTTTTTTTTTTTTCTAATAACAATCCAATGCTCCCACTCTCCACTCATATGAACAGAATTCGAACTCTGAATCTCTTATTTTCAATCTAATAAATTTAATAATTTAATTAGAAGGCACCCACTATGATTTTATCATCTTCCTTGAAAGAAAGTACTTATGAGAAAGTGAATCGTCCATGTATCTTATACAAATTTAAAGTGTTTGGTCAATGAATTGAGTCTTGTACTATTATTTGGGAGATCAAGGTTTAACTCATGGAAGCAACCTTTGTAAAAGTATGAGACAACATTGGGTTTTATCCACTCAAACAGGAGTCCAATAACACCTGATATGGGATGAGGAGGGATTTCCCGATATTCAAAAAAAAAATTAAAATAAAATTAGACTCAACATCAAATCTAAATTCATCTCCCACATCAATTTTAGGACAGTTGGGGGGATATGCGAAATCCCAGGATTTCACATTTCAAGTACTTTGGTGGAAAAGTCGTTTGCTTGCTTTTGGTGTAAACAGCAATCTCTTCCTTGTTACCGTAATGTTTAAGAATCTCTTCTAAAGCATTAATGATGATATATATTACTATTATACATAAAATTTGAACAAGTAAAAAGCTGTGAATGTCATATTCTCTCTCTTTTTGTAGTCTTTGGAGGAGTTAGGATTGTAAGTAAGTTAAAAAAGATGATATAAAACAGTCATTAAACGTGCAAATTTATCCATAAAAGGGATTGAAGAAAAAACAAAACATACTCGAAGGAATATGGATTGGTGGGAAAAAAATATAAAATTTAGTTGTTATGTTTAAATTCGAATTTAAAAAATATATTTCTTATAATAATATTTTAATGTCGGTATTTTCAACATTTCAAAAACAAAACAAAAACAAAAACAAAACATAAAACATAAATTAAAATAAATAAATGGTTGTCCAAAAAATTGAGCTACACGATTAAACATCTTTGGAAGAGAATCAAAACAGAAAAAACAGAAAAACAGAAAAGTGATCCCAAGTTCCTAACTATTATATATTAAACTTATTATAGTTGAATGTCTCTTTTAAAATATTTCTGTGAGAATTTTTTGGTTATGATAGAAATTTATATATATTGAGTCTTAATTGTTTGTTAGTATTCAGTATATTAATTATGAGTCAAGCTACATGCTCTTTTGTCAAATATTATCCTAGTTATGAAATAAATTTTTTTATATAATTGAATCTCAACTATTCATTATTATATAATATGTCTACGTGACAAAGAATATTAATGTATGAGTCAAGCTATATACTCTTGTGTCAAATATTATCTTGAAATTTTTTCTGTGTTAAATAATATGCTAATGCCTTGTTACTTTCATGATTCTAGTAAAGGGGTCATTTTATTGGCGTTGTTTTGATTTTTTATCACTCATATCATAAATATGTCATTTAATTCACATTGACTTTGAGATTTCATTTATGGGTTACCAATCCAACCATAAACAGACATATTTTATGTCTCATAAGATTTCGATAAAATAGTAAAAATATATAAATAAAAACAGATCTAGATTATTAAATCTCTCCAACAACATAAAAAAGCTCAAAATATATTTTACTTATTATTTATAAATTAAGTATTATTTTATTAAGTAATTAATTATTAAAATATTAGATATTATTTTATTAGTAATTATTGATTAATTTTATTTATTATTTATAAATGCAATATTAATTATTACTGTATTAAATTACTAAATATTAATTTATTATTTTATTAAATTATTAAATTATTATTTTATTAAAATATCAATTATTAATTATTAATACATTTATTTATTATTTATAAATTAATATTAATTAATTATTAATTACTTTAAAAGTAATCTTGTAATTTCTCATCAATAATGAGAATGAGAATCTCATTATTTTAAGTGAGGTGAAATTAAGATTCTTGTTGATGTGATTTCTGCAACTAAGATATATGAACAGTTCGACAAGGGTAAAGAGGGAACTTCCCATTTTTGGAGGATCAGATGTCCAGATGTATTGGTCAGTTCTCGAACAGTAAGAGAGTCCGAGCACTTCTTCTTCGGATCTGGCACAGATTTCAGAGACCGACGACATCAGAACCGAGGCCGACCACATGACGGCTGATCAACACACTTCTGATTTTTGTAGTTTTCGGCACCAACTCGTACACTCGTTGGAACCAAGAACTAGGGGACAGATGTTGATGAGGATTTATGCAAATAAGATATATGAACAGTTCGGCAATGGCAAAAAAGAAACTTCCCATTTTTGGAGGATCAGATGTTCAGATGTATTGGTCAGTTCTCGGACAGTAAGAGAGTCCGAGCACTTCTTCCTCGAATCTGACAAAGATTTCAGAGACCGACGACATCAAAATCGAGACCGACCATAGTAGATCGGAGGTTTTGTTTGGTTTTATCTTACCTCCTGGAACAAGTTGATGAGCTCGGATATTATGGATCGGGGCGGGAGCAGTCGAGGTGTTCGGCAAGTTTATTGGATGACGTCTTATAACTGACGCGTGGCCAGAATAATTTGGACTTTCCCTCTAAAATCTACTTTCGTATTTGAAATCTTACAGGCTGTCATCATTAATGAAAAAGCGTGACAATATACTTTTACGGCGTGATGTGACGGGAAATCAGAGGGTATGCTTTGCTTTCGGCGATGGCAGATGGGGAAGAGAACTTATCAAATTACCGGAAACCTGCAGTGCTGGCGTCACAAAGACTAGGGAACATTATTGTATATCCATTAGTATATAAGGAGATGGAGATCTCATTTGTAAGGGTTGGGAAAACTTTTCTTTATAATATTACTTATAAGAAACTCAAACTGTTAGACCTATCCCTAAACAGGTCTGTAGAGCTCGGTTTGGTAATAAGACAACCTCATATACTTTGTGCCTGTGGACGTAGGCTGGATTAGCTCCACCGAACCACGTTAAAACTCTTCTTGTCGACTTTTGTGTGTTCTATTTGCCTTGTATCGCATTTGCTTTTGGTCTTTCATAACCAAACAATTTAAGGTTGAAAGAGGATTGTCTCGGGAGGGTTATCCCGAAACTACCCCTAGGACGAAAATCACTCGTCAACAGTTGGCGCCGTATGTGGGGAAATAACAAAAAGCAACTTGCGTAGTAAGACGATGGTAGAACGTGGAAACTATGGGTCATTGGAGAGTTCAACAGCAGAATGGTTTTGGAAAATAAGGGAAAACATGGATGAAGGGAATGGGAAGAAGCTAGTCAGAACGGAAAGATGAGGGGTTCGCAAGAAGAATGAAGGTTGACAGTAGTGGCATAGATCAGGGAAGGATGCCCAGAGAATTTTGGGCTGTAATAGCTCTCATTTCTTGGGTTGTAGAAAGGAATGTAAGAGAGTTGGCCAACGATCACCCATTAAGACTGAGTTGTAGAATGAAATGTAACATTGTGGATGGGTGACGTTTGCCGACAGTAGCTGAACAAGTCCCTCCGGGAGCAGGTTCCATACTTGTTCGGTCTGCCAGGGTCCTCAATTCCACATGTAGGTAGTGCTGAAGGATCGATCAATGAACTAGTCGGCTGAGGGCAGAGAACGGAATCCATCAGGGCCCCTCATTCGTTCATCACAGTGGCCTCTCTGAATGAGAGGAAATGAGAAAAAGGGCAAGAGGAGGGCCACAATGAGTCTGAACAGAAGACCTCGGCTAGGCTTCCAGATTTTCTCGGAAATAGTTTTGGAAGGCTCGATCGGGGGATTCTTGTCAACACGGTCTGGAAGCAAGTTCAGAAGGATCTGAAGAAGCTCGAACTAGAAGATGTGTCAGATTGCCAAGACAAGAACCAGAAAATTATTATAAAAGTCTCTCTAAATGACCGCAAAGAGTTGTAAGAATGGCAGTAGGTCCATTGAATATGAATAAAATTTTCTATTTTGAATTAAGAAACTTGTCCACTTTACTTGTTTGTTAATTGAATACGAAAGATATGTTCAATATTCTTGGGATGTGCTCGATGCGAAGGGGTGATCGGTAGTCAGAAAGGGCACCAAGCCCATGGCACGCCAATCCCGGGTGTCATTATCAAACTACCAGGTGAAAGCGTCCCGACCTGGCTCCTTTCACCTTTGAGGATCCAGAACGGATCAAGGGATGTGGTACATGTGGGAAAAACGTGAACCCCTCGCGGCACGCCAATCCCTGGTGTCATTATCAAACCCTCGAGGCCGGAGCGTTACTACCCATGACTCGCATCTTTGAGGAGTAGCTCGAGTAAATCGGATCCAGTGAGGTTTTTTCCCCTGTGAGTTGGCTGGTGAATCCCGCTAAGAACCATCGGAGCACATGGCATGGGGACGGACAAATGGCCTCCATGACTATTGTGGTCTCGAGTAAACCGGACTCATGGAGATTTCTTCCCCCGAGAGTCGGCTGGTGAGTCCCGTTGAGAAACACCCAAGGGATGGCGAACACGGGGGTGCCTTCTTCCCCCGTGGGGTATCTGCCTAACCGCCTCGGATCAGGAGAAGCATGGCATGTTGAGGTTTCTACTGGGGGTGATCACGGATTCGGGTCAAATCGCAACCCGAACCGAACCGAACCGCACCGCGCGGTTTGAAAAAATACTAAAAATGATTTCGGGTCAATTTGAACCGAACCGTAAATTTTGGGTCGGTGCACTGTTTTGACCTAACCGCAACCCGAACCGCCCCAAACCGTAAAATTTGACTCGAACCGCGACCCGAACCGCCTAAACTGCCGACCCGCGTTCAATTAGATATTTATTTTATAATTTTCTTCTTCTTTAATCATGAAATTTAAAATATTTTATGATCATATTACAATATGCAATGTATAAATGAAAATTATGTATTTTTTCTCATCAATTATTATGTGAAAACACAAAAAATTTTCTCAAAAAAATTTATAATCCAAACCGCCGACCCGAACTGCCCAAACCGCCAACCCAAACTGTCGCGGTTTTCCTTGTTAAATTTACAGTTTCGGTTTCTAATTTCCCAAACCGCCAACCACCGCGGTTTGAAGTTAAAAATGAAAAAATCGACCCGAACCGCACCGCGAACACCCCTAGTTTCTGCCCTCATAGCGCTTGCAGACTCCAGAGCCGCCCATCATGAGGAGGTTTATGCCCTCAGGGTCTCAGCCGCTCACTGATCCGTAGTCCGGCTAGCCGGGACGCTGAGCTGTAAGATTCAGAATTGTGTTTTGGGAGGCACCCGACAGGGCGCTGCCTCGGGGAACTCGAGTTTTTATTCTTTTTGGGTTTATGTAGAGTATGTGCCAAGTCACCACCATTTTGTTAACTTTATCTTGTTCCATTTTTATTTTTCACCGATGCCCGGCAATGGGACGCCCGCGCCGGGATCCGCAGAGCCTCGGAGGTTGAAAATCTTCCCTCGTGTAAGTCTCAGATACTCAGGGTCGGGTTACGTCCCACCGAGCTCGTATCGTCGGCATGGGGACGGAGCATTCCCACATGGCCGGATCTTTGCTGGTTTGGGGAGGCAACATTCCCCCAGAGCCAAGTGTTTCTTCAACTAGGGGTCGGGTTACGTCCCACCGAGCTCGTATCATCGGCATGGGGACGAAGTATTCCCCCATGGTCGGATCTTTGCTGGTCTGGGGAGATAACATTCCCCCAGAGCCACGTGTTTCTTCAATTCGGGGTCGAGTTACGTCCCACCGAGTTCATGTCACCAGCTCGGGGCTGGATTCGTTCCTTCGATGCTTTGTTCCACTAGTTCGGGGCTGGATTCATTCCGTCGATGCTTTGTTCCACCAGTTTAGGGCTAGATTCGTTCCGCCGATGCTTTGTTCCACCAGCTCGGGGCTGGATTCATTCCACCGATGCTTTGTTCCATCTACTCGGGGCTGGACTCGTTCCGCCGAGGTTGTTCGTCTCTCCAACCTCGGGGTCGGGTTACATCCCACCAAGTGTCTGTTTTCGGCTTGAGGACGGAGCATAGGAAGATACCAGGGATGACCTGAGTTGGCCCTAGAGTAGTTTTCCACATGATTCATAAGGCCGACCGCCTGATGGCTGATCAACACACTTCTGATTTTTGTAGTTCTCGGCACCAACTCGTACACTCGTTGGAACCAAGAACTAAGGGACATATATTGATGGGGATTTCTACAACTAAGATATATGAACAGTTCGGTAAGGGCAAAGAGGGAACTTCCCATTTTTGGAGGATCAGACGTCCAGATGTATTTGTCAGTTCTCGGACAGTAAGAAAGTACGAGCACTTCTTTCTCGGATCTGGCACAGATTTCAAGACCAACGACATCAGAACCGAGGCCGACCACCTGATGGCTGATCAACACACTTCTGATTTTTGTAGTTCTCGGCACCAACTTGTACACTCGTTAGAACCAAGAACTAGGGGACATATGTTGATGGGGATTTTTGCAACTAAGCTATATGAGCAGTTCAACAAGAGCAAAGAATGAACTTCCCATTTTTGGAGGATCGGATGTCCAGATGTATTGGTCAGTTCTCGGACAGTAAGAGAGTTCGAGCACTTTTTCCTCGGATCTGGCACATATTTCGGAGACCGACGACATCAAAACCGAGGCCGACCACATTAGACCGAAGGTTCCGTTTGTTTTTTCTTACCTCCTGGGACAAGTTGATGAGCTCGGATATTATGGATCGAGGCGGGAGCAGTCGAGGTGTTCGGCAAGTTTATTAGCTGACGTCCTATAACCGACACGTGGCCAGAATAGTTTGGACTTTTCCCTCTAAAATCTATTTTCGTATTTGAGATCTTACAGGCTGTCACCATTAATGAAAAGACGTGACCGTGTACTTTTACGGCGTGATGTGACAAGAAATCAGATGGTAGGCTTTGCTTTCGGCGATGTTAGATAGGGAAGAGAGTTTGTCAAATCGCCGGAAACCTGCAGTGCTGGCGTCACAAAGACTAGGGCACAGTATTGTATATCCATTAGTATATAAGGAGAGGGTGATCTCATTTGTAAGGGTTGGGAAAACTTTTCATTCTAGTATTACTTGTAAGAAACTAAAAAACGACCGACAGCTCGGTTACTGTTAGACATATCCCTAAACAGGTCGGTAGAGCTCGATTTGGTAATAAGACAACCTCATCTACTTGTGCCCATGGACGTATGCTGGATTAGCTCCGCCGAACCATGTTAAAACTCTCCTTGTCGACTTGTGTGTTCTTTTTACCTTTTATCGCATTTGCTTTTGGTCTCCCATAGCCTAACAAATTCAAGGTTGAAGGAGGATTATCTCGGGAGGATTATCCCGAAACTACCCCTGAGACAAAAATCACCCGTCAACAATTTTTATTCTTCATTCCTTATTTTAAATGTAACCCACATATTCATTCTCATTTTTATTATTCTCATTTCCCCGATCTATCAAATAAACACTCTTAAATCCATTAAAACAAACTGTCAAATTGAAAATATGAGCCCAGTAGCGACTCCCCCTACAACTTGAATTAATTGACAAGCATAGGTCACACACATAAGTTGCTTTTATTTTGGAAAAAAAAAAGAGGTTGCATATATCAGCATATGTATAGATTTTGATAATACATACCCTGCCAAAGTTGCTCATCACACATTCAACTAACAAGATCATTAATTCCACATATCTTTCATCTAATAAAATCATACCACATATATATATTATTTAATATTTTGTTTCAGTACATAAGGATGATGAATCTTGTAAATAATATATTGTTTCAAGTCTGACTCAAATTTTCATATCATGTTTCATGTTAAATAAATGCCTGGGTGCTGGAGGAAAGTCAGAGAGATTGTTGTGCTTGTGCATGCATTTTTGTAGATTAGAAATAAATACCAGAGCAGTTGATCAATCTCCACTCGCACATCCTCTACAACCTCAATTGACACACTCGATAACATTCTCCTCCCTCAGGTTCTTTGGCACACGGCACACACATGTCGTCTGAAAGTTGTGATCACGAGGCTGCATGCATCTTAAGCAACATAAACGTTCATAACCCGCTGCACTTCAAACCAGAATAAGTGAGGATACAGTTCAATAAACTTCTTCCAGAGACAAAAGGATATTGAGCTTCTAACAACATTTCTAGAAGATTCTTCTAGACATGCATAATAATGTCAAAATGGAAATAAGATCTAATATTGTTTATTTTAGTTTTTGGGATGTTAAGCCAAACATCTAATTTATTTCACGTCCTAAAGGGGTGTGACTTGGTGGTAAAGGACTTAGAACTTAGTTGTCAGGTTCTGAGTTTGAGTCTAGAGGGTGCATTTTTTATAAAGTTTAGGACAGTCGGGGTTTTACTTGCTCCACTTAAGCCTGGGTCAGGTGGTTTGGCTGTGGGGTTTCCAAAAAAAAAAAAATCTAATTTATTTCAGGTTTAGAAAAAAAGAAACAAGAAACCTAATGAATCCCCACAAGATCCATGTCATTTCAGTTAAGCTTGGAATTACCTACAAGTACTAGCGACAACAATACTATATTCCCAAGAGAGGGGGTGAATTAGGTTATCGCCTATAAATGCGGAATTAAAAAATCTTTGCCGATTTTAGCTCTTATTACCAATTAAGCACTTAGGTTAATTTTCTCTATTTCAATAAATAACCTATATGCAAGTTTTCTATTCAACAAACATAAATATAAATAAACTTGCAATAAGTAAAAGTATAAGGATATAGAAAACAACACCGAGATTTATAGTGGTTCGGCCAAACGTGCCTACGTCAACTCCCTCAAGCTGCGCTAGAAGATTTCCACTAAAAGCGAGTTTCCGTGGCTAACCCACAACCAAGAGTTTTAGCGACTAGGTTCACTCCAAACCTTTACACTTTGAGTTTTCTACGTAGGCTCACTCACAAACCTTTACAACTACCCGAACAATGGGATTTAACAAACCTCGAGTGTTTTAGATAAAGAAGATTTAAAACGCATTTGGGCACTCACAAAAATAAAGAAGATTGTGTGAGTTGCAAACTCAAGTGATCTAAGCTCACTAGTGTGTGAGCTTGAGAGTGTTTGATTATGAAGGTGTGATAACTCTGTTGTTTTTGCCTTAGAGAATGTGTATGAAGATTGTATCTCAAGTCTCTAACCTTGGAAAAATTAATTAGGGTTTATTTATATAGAAAATGAAGAGCATCCCCAACAGACACTGTTGAGACCGGTATGCCGGTCTTTGCTGACTGGTATGCCGATTTCCAACGGTAATATAGTCGTTAGGAGAATCCGACCGTTAGATCGGTATAACAACTGGTATGAGGACATGTATGGTCTGTGCTTGTTCCAGTAAGTGTGCACAATGAAGAGTTTGACCGGTATGGTCACCGATATGATGACCGGTTTATGTCATGTTGGTTCCACTAAGGGAACTAGTCGTTAAGCTCACCGGTATGGGACCGGTATGGAGGCCGGTTTGGTTTGTGCCGGTTCCAGTAGCCAAGCATTATCTAGGTTGACCGGTATGGGACTGGTAAGGTCCGTGCCGGTTCTAGTGAGCATGCAAAACAGAGCATCTCACTAGTATGGACACCGGTAAGAGACCGGTATGCCGGTCTCTGTATCAAAAATGCAGATATGAAAGTTTTAATGCATTTTGTACATGAACCTAATGCATTTAAGTGAATGTGCATGATTCCTATGATCTTAGGCACTTGAATATACAATTCACATTACAATTAGAGCCTTAAGCTAAGACTTCGCAAGATTATCTCGATTTGCCACTAGTCTTCACAATTTCCGCTCTTCACCACGTTGTGCTTCGATATATTTTTGTATTGTCTCGCATTTACGTGTCGAAAACTTCGTTCTTGTTAACGTCATCAAAATCCATTATGTGACTAAGTCGCTAACAATCTCCCCCTTTTTTGATGATGGCAACCCCTTAAAACTTGTGAGCTTCTAGGAGTCCAAATGTTGACGATTTTGCTCCCCATCAATATAAGCTCCACTCAATGTGTGATTGTCTTCAAGATAGCTTTATAAGACTTAGACAACATATTAGTACAATTACTCCCCCTTAATCTAAGGGTGATGGTAAAACAAATTTTAATCTCATTCTAATGATTTCTCCACATTTGACATTATCAAAAAGTGGAGAAGCCAAAAATTGTATCTAAATGAGATACTAATTACATATGTGCATTAAATGATGGTACCAAAATTTAAAAAAATACACATTTGGCATTTCCCCCTTTTTGCCAAAAAAATGTAAAATTCATGCATAGAGCATTTTTCAAAAGTTAGATTCCAATGAATACCATTTGAAATATAATATCATTTTAAGCATGATTTCTCCCCCAAATTTGATACCAATTAAAAATAAATCGATATATTTCATGATACCAATTAATAAACAATTAAATATTCATGGTTTTCATTATACCAATGGAAACTTATGTCGATATACATGCATTTTATTGTCATTCAAATATGTTGTATGACAAAAGCATTTTCAATGCAAATCAATCAAGTAATCAAGTAATCACATACATGTAATTTAACTTAATAAATTCAATGTGATACCAATTGATATGAAAATGGGTTTAAATGTGTGATTAAGGCTTTTAATGATATCAAATGAAAATCGATACCAATAGAAGTTTGATTACTTGCATAATCATTTTGTATGCTTCAAAAATATATTAACAAATTTGAAATGAGCATATATACAAAAGTTAGAGGAAACGGTACCAATGTTTCTGTGAATACGGATTTTACCTTTACCATTGCGATTTCTCATTTCTTCGAGCTTTTGGGATCAATTCGCAATTCTCTTTATGATCATTCCCAAAGCTCCCCCTACAAATTTATCAATTACACTTTGGTACCCAAACTTTCTTGGGTCCATTGGGGTTAATTTTGATTCCTTGAGGAATCCATGCATTTTTAATCACATTCTTGTTCATGCATTCAAAAATTTTATGTCATTTTTCATTACATGCATGACATATGACATTTTCATTGATAGCATTTTTAACATGAGAATCGGATGCCTTAACAAAATAATTTCTCAAAAATTTTCTCTTAACGTAAGGCCTATATCATAATCATTCTCTTCTAAATGCATATTTTTGGGATCCAATAAGCATATTAAAATTCTTTTGTCCCAATGTGAATTTGCTAACAATGTTTTGTAAATATATAACTTTTTCATTTAATAACACATTTTCATTTAAAATAGATTCATATTCACATATTTTTGAGCTAGATGGTATACTAGATATGACATTTTCAAGTTTTAGCTTTTTATTTCTTAAACATGCATTTTCATCATTTAAGCATGCAATTTCTTTTTCATGTTGCCCTTAAGCATGTCATTGTAAGCACTGCATTTTTGCATATAAGTCCCGAGATGAGTCTCGTATGGAGACACTACCTCTTTGATTGTGAAAGCCGCGGGAAACGGACGTCGGAATGGTAAAGTTGGAAATTGATATTTTGGTCGATTTAACTCGCTTGTTTCGCTTCGGGTTCGTTTGTTGGACCTCTATTTAAAACACACCAAACCCATTAAATCACATCTCACAAATTAAATAATTAAAACATTTAAAATACATGCCACAAATTAAATTGAATTAAAAAATAATTAAAATTAAATTAAAAACTAAATTGAAATTAAACTAAATCAAATTAAAATCCATTTAAACTAAATCAAATTAATTCCAATTTAAATTAAATTAAAACAAATTAAATTAAATTAAATTAAATTAAATTAAAACTAATACCAAAATTAAATAAATATTTTCCTAAAACAAATAAACCACTCACCAAATTTAAATAAATTCCCCAATTAATTGATTTTGTTTCATATAAAACCATGCATAACCTTAATTCCCCTACCCTCTCACTATAAAAATAACACAAACTAACCCTAAGCTGGCTGGCCTATTTCTCTCACGGCACACACAAAAAATAAAAGAGAATGGAACCCTAATCTCATTCACTCCTCTCTCTCCTTCCCTAAGAACCTCTAACCACTCACGGCAAATAAAAGCAAATAAAACCCTAAGACAATGGAGCCTCTCATCTCTCTCTCGGCCTTTGATTCAAATAACCCTCATCGGCCACGCCCTTGACTCACCTTCATGCATCACACACGTACACAAAACAAGGCCACGCCCTTGACCTCATCTTCACGCAGCCGACCAGCTTCACACCATCACGCCTCTGCCTTCACGCCACCACAGCCCGCCATTATCCACGTGAAAAGCTCCCTCACTAACTCGGCAGTAACCAAAAAAACACAAAAAAAAATGAAACCCTACTACAGGGCCTCTCTCCTTCCTAAGACACAAGCATTCATCATCCTCCCGTCTCTCTCCTCAGCGTGAATAAGCAAACAACCAGCAGCCAAACACCATAAAACAGCAACCAATATTTCCTAGCCCTTCACGTCGTCGAAGCCATAAACAGCCCATAAGCTTTCAGCTGTGAAGACAAGCAACCATAAACAACACACAACCCTAAAACAAACAACTACCCTTCACGCACCCAAAACCACTACTCTCCATAAACCAACAGCCCCTTAGCCTTCACGTGAACACACTGCCTTCACGCCCACTGCCTTCACGCTTCACCCCTCACGAACTGCCCTCTCAATAAACAACAACACCATGCACAGCCAATGAATTACTCAACAAAGCCACCTAACCCTCACTCAAACAATGATAAGCCACGATAAACCCTAATGAACTCATGGCTTCATCATGCCACTGCCCTTGCACCTTCAGCATACCTTGATCACGCTACACCTGCACAGCCCCTCACCACGTCTTTTTGCCCCTCCATGCACCCACTACCTTGATCAGCCTTTCAACTCATCAATAAACCACCAAAGTACTCACGCCCTGACCTCTGTTCATTCACGCATCACACGAAGCCTGGCCACACACTCACGTCAACAAACCTTGGCCATTTGCAAAAGCAACACACACACAACTGCCCTTAGCCACAAAACCGAGACATCATTCACGCTCACCTTGCCCCTTTTGCTCATAGACCTCACGCAAACAAGTCCCTTCCTTCCACGCACCTGAACCAGCCTCACATTCACCAGCCTTACAACGCATAAAGCCTCACCAACTTGCCTAATCACGCCACCAGCACACACTACACAGCCCCCTTAAAAACCTTCACTAAACTGCCCCTTTGACCATTAACCGAGAGTAAGCCAGCCCCATAAATCACTCAACACAAAGCCATCACACAGCCCCTTTAAATTCCCGAGAAAACCACCCCAAAAATAGTCCCCAAATCTCTGAAAACTGTCCCAAAACTGCACCCAAATTCAGTCCCCAAAACTACCCAAAACAGTCACCGAACTAACCAAAACAGTGAGCAGAAGATACCCTTTAAATAGCAGTGAAATGGAGTGAAAGCAATAACCCGAGCATCAAAACAACAAGGGAAAACGTTGAGTAGACAAATCGGAAAAGCATCAGATCAATCTCTCTTCCAACGGACGTTGTAACGCCCTTTCTTGAGACGACCAAAGAGGTTAGACCTGATGGCACCTTTTTACTTATCTTCTTTATTTTTGTTTTATTTATTTTGATATATAATTGCATGAGAGTCGTTTGAAGCATGATGTGATTGTTGGATGAGCGGGATATGTGTTCCCCTTTTGTGGTATATCGGATGGAAACCCGGACGTAAATTCCATAGCCGATTCTGAATGGACGGTAGTATGGTCTGCACTCGGGATACAATGCACGTACCACTTAAGATACACGTATCTCGTCTCATCCAAACTTATATTTGAGCATGTTATAGTCTTTAGGTTATTTGTTTATTATTTAAAGCATGGTTTAATTTAGTTTGTTATTTATTTGTTTAAAGCGTGTTTAGGTTGTTCATTATGCATGTTCTTAGTTTATGATGCGTTTAGGTAATGATTTATACATGTTGATTTAATGGTTCAATATGCTTGTTGTGTTACATTGCGTGGAATTATTTGGATGAAAGCATGTTAGATCTAAGTACCCTTGAGCATGAATGTTGAATAGATTCGGTAGTTTATTGCACAAATTATATCATCACAAGTGACATAAGTAAGTGACCATTCCGAACCCAACGGTTTGAGGTATTCCCTTGCGAGGGGTGAGTGCGGCCTTAAATCTTTGTCCCGGTTCGCACCGGGTGGCGACTCCATGTTATTTCATACTTCCCAACTAGGCCGCGAGCCTAGAACAGCGCCGCCCATGTTCTGTTGTCTACAGTCATCTCATTATCTAAAACATGAAATTTATCAATACAAGATGCATGATCATTTTTAAGTGATGAATGCTCATTTTTAACCAATTTTAATTTCTTTTTAAGCATATCACAACAACTCTTAAGCCATTAAATGCATTAAGTAAATCATTATAATCTTAAGAGTTGTGTACCTCTTCTTCTTCGCTTTCAAAGAAGAAATCTTCATCCTCGATAGCCATGAATGCTATTGATTTGTCTTTGACTTGGACCTCTTCCTCCTCGGATGGCTGGAGTCGCTATCACTCCAAGTTGAAGTAGCTTTCATTGCCTTTTTCTTGGATTTTCCTTTCATTTTTCTCAATGGACAATAGATAGCCATATGACCCGGTTTGTTACATTCATAACAAACAATTTTCTTGTTCTTTCGCGGCCATTTTTCTTCTTTCTTTTCATCTGTCTTTAATTTTCCTTTAAGTTTTGCGGATTTGAGGAGTTTCTTTACTTTATTGGTTATTATTGCCAATTCATCATCACTATCATATTCTTCACTTGAGCTTGATCCATCTCTTTTTCTTACTTTCAAGGCAAGATTCTTCCTTGTTCTCTTCTCATCTTCCTCATTTTGATCCATCTTGATCTCCAATTCATACTCAAGCAATTTTTCGACCAAATCATCCATCTTCAAGGTGCTCATGTCGTTTGCTTCTCTAATGGAGGAGGTGTAGCTTTTAAATTCCTTTAGGAGTGATCTTAGAATTTTCTTCACTTGATCGGATGGCCCAATGACTTTTCCTAAGCACCCAAGTGGTATATGATGATTGTGAACCTCGAAATCATACGATCAATTTCTTCATCGGATTCCATCTTGAAATTATCCAATTCACACATAAACTGGTTGATCTTTGATTCTTTCATTTGGCTTGTGCCCTCATTGACCATTTCCAAACACTTCCATAAATCATATGCATTTTCACATTCCGGAAGCTTGCTTGCTTGATCCATATCAATGGCACATAGAAGTTGGTTGAGTGTCTTAGCATTTTGTGAGCTTGTTTTAAATCCTCATCATTCCATTCTAGACTCGGCTATGGAATATCAACCTCATTGTCATCCTTCTTCGTTGGCACTTTTGCACCTTGTGTAATTACCAAATAAGATTGCGGATCAACGGCAAAAAGATAATTCAACATCCTCATTTTCCAATAATTGTAATCCGTTCTGGTGTAAAACGGAGGTCTAGTTGTTGAAAATCCTTCGACAAGATTTGATGAGTTGCTTGTAGATGCCATGATTTATTCTCGGACGGTTAAGTCTTTGCTGAGAATACCTCGCTCTGATACCAACTGAAATTACCTACAAGCACTAGTGACAACAATACTATATTCCCAAGAGATGGGGTGAATTAGGTTATCGCCTATAAATGCGGAATTAAAAAATCTTTGCCAATTTTAGCTCTTGTTACCAATTAAGCACTTAGGTTAATTTTCTCTATTTCAATAAATAACCTATATGCAGTTTTTTATTCAACACACATAAATATAAATAAACTTGCAATAAGTAAAAGTATAAGGATAGAGAAAATAACACCGAGATTTATAATGGTTCGGCCAAACGTGCCTACGTCCACTCCCTCAAGCCGCACTTGAAGATTTCCACTAAAAGCGAGTTTTCGTGGCTCACCGGAAACTAAGAGTTTTAGCGACTAGGTTCACTCCAAACCTTTACACTTTGAGTTTTCTATGTAGGCTCACTCACAAACCTTTACAACTACCCGAACAATGGGATTTCACAAACCTCAAGTGTTTTAGATAAAGAAGATTTAAAAAAACTTGAGCACTCACAAAAATAAAGAAGATTGTGTGAGTTGCAAACCCAAAGTGATCTAAGTTCACTAATAAATGTATGGAAGGTGTAGTGTGTGAGCTTGAAAGTGTTTGATCATGAAGGTGTGATAACTCTCTTGTTTTTGCCTTAGAGAATGTGTGTGGAAGATTGTATCTCAAGTCTCTAACCTTGGCAAAAATAATTGGGGTTCATTTAAATAGAAAATGAAGAGCATCCCCAACAGACACTGTTGAGACCGGTATGTCGTTCTCTGTTGACCGGTATGCCGGTTTCCAAAGGTAATATAGCCGTTAGGGGAATCCGACCGTTAGATCGGTATATAACAACCGGTATGAGGACCGATATGGTTCATGCTGGTTCCAGTAAGTGTGAACAATGAAGAGTTTGACCGATATGGTCACCGGTATGATGACCGGTTTAGGTCATATCGGTTCCACTAAGGGAACTAGCCGTTAGGCTCACCGATATGAGACCAATATGGAGGCCGGTTTGGTTTGTGCCGGTTCAAGTAGCCAAGCATTCTCTAGGTTCATCGGTATGGGACCGGTAAGGTCCGTGCCGGTTCCAGTGAGCATGCAAAATAGAGCATCTCACCGGTATGGACATCGGTAAGAGATCAGTATGCCGGTCTCTGTACCAAAAATGCAGATATGAAAGTTTTAATGCATTTTATACATGAACCTAATATATCTAAGTGAATATGCATGATTCCTATGAGCTTAGGCACTTGAATATACAATTCACATTACAATTAGAGCCCTAAATTAAAACTTCGCAAGATTATCTCGATTTGCCGCTAGTCTTCACAATCTCCGCTCTTCACCACGTTGTGCTTCGACATCTTTTTGTATTGTCTCGCATTTGCATGTCGAAGACTTCGTTCTTGTTGACGTCATCAAAATCCATTATGTGACTAAGTCGCTAACAAAGCTAATGAGCCTTCTAATTCAGATTGGAAAGACAGATACCTAATCCATCTCCACACCATAATGCTGTCACAGTTTCACTATCTTAAGCACTGTATAAACTAATATTCTAGCTACCATTTCCGCTGCCTATTAATGCCATGTCCATTATGCAGGTCTTTTAAGCTATTTGGTCCATTTTCTCCAAATTTGGCAAACAAATTCAAATCAAAACACTCATAAGCTTAATCAAAATAACATAGATATCATGGAGATAGGGTAGGATTTTGTATAATTTCCTTTACAGTTAGATGTTTGGCTTAGGATCCCAAATCCTAAGGGACGGTTGTGGAAAATATAGTGTCATTAAACAATAAATTAACATGTTTTTATCAATCAAATCACATAATCTAAAAGTGGATCTACATTAACATGAAAACCCTAAAACTCAAGAACTAGAAAAACCTGATTGAAATTGTCCAAGTCAAGATGATTCTCTGTTCTTAAGAACTTATTAGCCTCCGTCTCTGGTGCTTAACGGATTCCAAATGGCCAATGTTCTCCCAGGATTCATTGGATGCTTCTTGTTCAAGGAGCACTCCTTAACAAGTGTTTGAACTTGGAAATTGGTGGAACTCTCTCTAAAACAAATAAGAATATAACTCTAAAATTTGGATGTTACTGTCTCCCTTTGAAATTGGACATGGTGCCTCTTTTATAAGGCATGGAAGGGTGCCAATAGGGCACCACTTTGGGTGGGGTGCAACCCTCCAAAGGTTGTACCCATCTTATGCACTCATTGCATCCAAAAGACGTATACATCATTTAATGAATATAAAAGAATTTCCAACAGTCCCCCACAATTCTTCAAATATTCATGTAGACACTTGAGAGAGTTACCATGAACTAAAGCTGCATCGAAATAGGTAGCTTTCGCCTTGAACCTTTCCTAGTGAATGAAAATCGAATTTACTAGGCAAACCAGTGACTCATAGTCTTGAACTGTTATGTCGTTGGTGTAAACCAAGACAATTGCCAACATACAGCTTTAATTCGACCATTTTCCCATTCTACGGTTGTGTTCATTTCGACCCTGAACATCGGTCCTGGATTCATCAAGTACTTTAGGGTAACCCGCCTTTAAAATTTCTCATGGAAGCGATCTCACTTCTTACTTGAAATATGTGATCTACTATCAAGAGGTAATCTGTCTTTACCCCATTAGGACTCATCTCCTAATATAGTGATCATTAAAAGCCTTAGCTTATCCTAACCAATGACAGATAGCATTCATCGTCATTATCGGAATAGGAAAGAGTAAAAAACTCCCCAGTGCTTGTTTTGAATTGCACAAAGTTTCAGTTGTCCCTTTTGAACCTAGATCTTGGGATCTCCAGTCAGCTAGGTTGGGTTTCCACAGTGACAATTCTTAATTTATAGGCTTTAAGCCCATTCCCATCGATGACTTCTCAACTTGCTCTCGAGGTAAACCTTTAGTTAGTGGATCCACTAGGTTTTCCTTCGACTTAACATAATCAATCGATATTATGCCACTTGAGAGCAGTTGACGTATGGTATTGTGTCTCTGACGTATGTGTCGAGACTTACCATTATACATTGTATTTTGGGATCTCCCAATAGCCGATTGACTATCACAATGTATACTAATCGCTGGCACTGGTAAGGCCAACTAGGAATATCCTCCGGGAAGTTTCTAAGCCATTCTACTTCTTTCGCTGTTTTGTCTAACGCTATGAACTCTGATTCCATAGTAGACCGAGCAATACATTTTTACCTCGAGAATTTCCATGACACGGCCGCACTACCAAGTGTGAAAATATATCCACTCGTAGATTTGAAATCCATTGTATCAGATATCCAGTTAGCATTGTTGTATCCCTCTAAAACAACAGGATATCTCTCATAGTGTAGCCCATATTTTGAAGTTTCTCTCAGATACCTCAAAACTCTTACTATAGCTTTCCAGTGGTTATGTCATGGATTGCTCGTATATCTGCTAAGCATGTTCACAGCTTGATCGATATTATGTCGTGTATAATTCGTGACATACATCAGAATTTCGATGATTCTCAAATACTCTAATTGTGATACGCTTGAACCAATATTCTTTGATAGATGAAGAGTTAGGTCCATATGGGTTCTAGCCACATTTAGATACCCTTTGTTATATTTCTCAAATATCTTCTCAATATAATGAGTATGAGATAATATAAATCCATCTGATGTCATAGAAATCTTAATTCTTATGATCACATCAGCCACTCCCAAATCTTTCATATCAAATCTGCTGGATAACACGTTCTTGATAGACTGAATCATTTCATGATTACTATCAATTATCAACATATCGTCTACATAGAGAGACACAATGACATATATTTTTTGAGTTGATTTGGTGTACACACACTTATCACACTCATTGGTTTTGAACCCATTTGACAACGTATCTTTGTCAAATTTATCATGTCATTGTTTAGGTGCTTGTTTTAATCCGTACAATGATTTTACAAGTTTGCACACCTTCTGTTCTTGTCCAGAAACACTAAACCCTTCTGGTTGTTCCATGTAAATCTCTTCATCCAATTCACCATTCAAGAATGCCGTCTTTATTCAAGAATGCCGTTTTTACATCTATTTTATGTATTTTAAGACCAAATACAACTGCTATGGCTATGAGCATTCTTATCAATGTGATACGGGTCATTAGTGAATAGGTGTCAAAATAATCAAGGTCTTCCTTTTGTCTATAACATTTTATGACAAGTTTTGCCTTGTACTTATCTATTGATCCATCCATTTTCATCTTCCTTTTGAATATCCATTTGTAGTCCAGTGGCTTACAACCTGGAGGAAGATCAACCAACTCCCAAGTATGGTTCTGTAGGATTGAATCAATCTTAATGTTAATAGCCTCTTTCCATAGAGGTGCCTACGGAGAAGACATTGCTTCTTTATAGCTTTGAGGCTCATTTTTTAACAAATATGTCAGAAAATCGGGACCAAACGACTTAGACGTTCTAGCTCTTTTGCTACGTCTAGGTTCGATTGTCTCAATATTTGCACGTTGATCTGATTTTTAGTCAACCTGATCACTTTCTTTGACAACATCAATCGTTCTTTTGAGAGACTTTGTTCTTTTTCTTTCCTTACAATGAAACGTCTCTTCAAAAAATATCGCATTCCTTGACTCAATTATCATACTCGGATTGATGTCAGGAATCTCATACTTGTGTACCAAGAATCGATACGCACTACTATTGCGAGCATATCCAATGAATATACAATCAACAGTTTTGGGTCATATTCTAACCTTCTTAGGTTTAGGAACCATTACTTTGGCAAGACACCCCCACACTTTCAGGTATTTGTAGGTAGGTACGTGATCTTTCCACAACTCATATGATGTCTTGTCCAATCTTCTGTGAGGAAGCTTGTTCAGAACGTAGTTCGCGGAAAGCAATGCTTCCCCCCACAAGTTCTGGGGTAAACCAGAACTTGTCAACATGTTGTTCATCATTTCCTTCAACGTTCAGTTTTTTACGGTCAGCAATCTCATTTTGTTGAGGAAAATAAGGAGCAGTGGTTTCGTGAATAATTTCGTGCACAGAACAATATTCACTGAATGGTGAAACATAGTCACCACCTCTATCACTCCTGATTCTTTTGATTTTCTTGCCAAATTGATTTTCAACTTCGTTCTTATAGTGTATGAAGCTCTCAATAGCTTCAGCTTTGCTCCTCAGCAAATACACATAACAGAATCTTGTGATATCATCGATAAAAGTGACAAAGTACTTTTTACCGCCTATTGTTTGCACAATATTCATGTCACACATGTCAGTGTGTACAAGGTTCATAACTGCGTTCTATATAATGAAATGATGTTCTATGCATTTTTGATTCAACGCATGTCTCACACTTATGTTGGCTATCAATTGTAAATTTAGGTATAAGGTCCATGTTAATTAATTTACGCATGGTATCATAATTAACATGTCCTAACCTCCCATGTCATACATTTTGTGACTCAATAATATAAGCAGAAGTACTAGCTTTATTAATAGCACGATTGACAGTCATTACATTTAGCTTGAAAAGGCCATCAGTTATGTATCTTTTTCCTACATACATATCATTCTTAGTCATTACAAACTTATCAGAAACAAATACAAGCTTAAAACCAGCCTTACTAAGAAGAAAGCCTGAGACCAAGTTCTTTCGAATATCTGGAACATGCAGTACATTCTTCAATGTTAGCTCCTTTCCGGATGTCATCTTCAGAACCACTGTGCCTTGTCCAACCACCTGAGAGGTAGACAAGTTTCCCATTGTCAGATGATCACCACCATCGACCTTCTAATACAAGGAAAACATCTTGCTATATGAACATATATGACGAGTAGCCCCAGTGTCTACCCATCATTCTCTCGGATTCCCAACTATGTTGGCTTCGATTACCACTGCTGATAAGTCCATCTCTGAGATCTCATCAGTCAGCTGCTCACCTTCAGTAACATGGACCTCATTGTAGGACACAGAAATTGGGCGACGCATGCTATTCCGGCTCGCGGCCCGGTCGAGAGTACGGAGTAGCCCACGGGGGACTAAACCGGAGAATAATGAAGTCGCCACCCGGTGTGAACCGGGAAAATGTTTTAAGGCTGCACTCACCCCTCGCAAGGGAAAACCTCAAACCGTTGGGTTCATAATGGTCTCTTACTTATTTCATTTGTAATGAATGAATTTGTGCAATTTTAACCAAGTCTACTCAACATACATATTGGTCAAAGTAGTCTAAATTCTAAGTTCATATACAGCTTAAATGTAAGTTTGTATGATTTAAAAGTAAATTCTCATAACGACAAACATACAATATCACACAATAAACATGTTGAATAAATAACGATCTAAACATAATGTAAATTAAATTCCTATTGTGAAAGGTAAATGACTAAATCATGCATAAAAATAACGTACTAAAACTAAATCATGCTGAAAGTAAAAATAACCTCCTAACGGCCTAATCATGCTTAAATACAAGTTTGGATGAAATGAAATATGCGAATCTCTCAAGTGGTACGGGGCATTGTATCCCGAGTGCAAACCATAATACCGTCCATTCGGATTCGGCTACGGAATTTATGTCCGGATTTCCATCCAATACACCACAAGAGAGAACACATATTCCGTTCATCCGGAAATCACATCATACACTAATCCACAATACTCATGCGAAATAAAGTAATAAAATAACTAAAAATAAAGGATAATAAATAAAAGGGGTGCCCTCAGGTCTAACATCTTCTGTCGTCTCTCGAAAGCGCGTTACACGGCCGTCAGAAATGTTGATGCTCCGCAACTCCTCTGGTTCACTGGTTTGGCATTTTCCTTCGTTGTTTCGCCGTTCGGGTAGCTTTTTTCACTCCATTTCACGGTGTTTCTGGTTGTGGTATTAGGCTTATTGTTTGCGGTATTTACGGGGCTGTTTCGGTGATAAAAATTGGGCAATTTCGGAGGTCGAACAGTGCAGTTTTTCTGGACAATTGCGGCAGTTTTCAGGGTGTAGTTCGGGTAAAGGGGCTGCGGTTTTATGCAGTTTCTGGGGGAATTTCTGGGCAGGTTTCAGTACCGTTTTAGGGCTGTTCATTGGGCGTGAATTAATGGCAGTGAGGGAGCTATGTGCGCATTCTTGAACTGAGCAGTGAGGTGCGCTTGTGGAAAAGCTTTAGGCAGTGAATAAGGGCGCTGGATTGAGCAGTAAGGTGCGTGAGTGATTAGGTTTTGGGCAGTAAGGATGCGGGTGGGGTAAATGGCTGATGTATGGCGTGATGGGCTGAAGTTGAGGGCGTTGGCGTGATGGGCTGAAGCGGTGAGGACGTGCAGGGAGCTTGATGCGCCGAATGTGTTGAAGAGGCGAGTCAGTGCGCTTAAGGGGGGAATTAACGTGCTTGTGGCGTGGATTGTGAAGGCAAGGTGCATGTGCGCTTAAGGGAAATGGTGAGTGCGGCTAGGTGGCAGGTGCGTGAGGCTTCATGGAGGATAATGGTGTGAAGGGCATGTGGTTTGCAAAGGGGCTGATCACGTGCAGAATTGAGGCTAATGATGCACTGTTATGGCTTACGTGATAAGGGTGTTAGGCGTGATGAGAGTGAGGGCAAGGTGTGGTTCGTGCGTGGATATGGACATCAACATGCAGGGTTTAGAGTTATTATTATATTTCATGTGTGTCTGGCCTTTTGAAGAAGGGTTCATGGTTTCCATTTTATAATTGTGGGTGAGGGAATTATTTAATTCTAAAGATGGGTTTGTTGTTTGGTGAGGGGAAATGAATTTATTAGGGTGGCAAAAACGTGTGGGGTTTGGCTTTGGTTTTTGATTTGTTGAAAAGGAAAGTGTAACATGTGAAGGATTATTAAATTGGTGGGTGTTTCTTGGTGTTGGGCGTGAGGTGGCTTGAAGAGAGAGAATAGGTGGCTAGGTTTTGTTTAATAGATGAGATGCATGTGGGGTAAAGGTTTTGGATTATTTAATGGGTTTTGGCTTGTAGTGTTTTGGAAAGTGGGGGAATGATAAGGCTTTGTTGAAATGGGTTCACGTGGGGGCTTGGTGTTTGTGAGGAGTGAGAAGGTTTTGTTGAATTTGTGATGAAAATGAAGGTATGGGTAGTGGCGTGTGGGACATATTGGTTAAATGGTGTGGGGTTCGCTTAATTAAATGGTTTGGAAAATGAAGGGTATGGTAGATGAGTGGAATTTTGTTGCATGGCTTTGCATGGGAGATGGTTTACGTGAGGCTTAGGGTTTGTGCATGGCTGGAAGTTGAAGGGGCACATGCATGAAAAGCTAGGGAGGGGGGATAGGCGTGAGAAAGAGCGAGGATATGGTTTGGGCGGAGGATGATTTTGAAACGGAGGTCCAACTAGCAAACCTGAAGCTAAACAAGCGAATTAAATTCAACAAGATATCAATTCTTGACTATTCCTTTACGACGACTGTTTTCCGTGACTTCCACGACTTAAAAGGTAGTGCCTCCGCACGAGGCTCATCATCGGGACTTACATGCAAAAATGCAGTGCCTATAGTCGCCCCCACTTTGATGGGATCTGTGCAGTGTGTGATAATAACAGTCCTATCAAAGTTCGTGCAATACATTTTTACTTACCTGGCTCGCCAGCTGCCACCTGACTTGTCTGTTGTGCATAATTAAGTTAATATTGATGTACCTGGCGTGCTAAACCTCGTACCTGAGGTGTCACAGTTGTGTCTCCGTACCTAGAGTGCCGCAGTGGTGATGATTGTCCATTTTCAAACCATGCTCCATTTTCGGAGTGCCATTTTCGGCATATGCTGTGGGTGCTCCATTTTGGAGCGCCATTTTCGGCAGCTGGTGTGGTAGCGGTCCATTTCCGAACTGAGTTGTGTGAGAATGTGGCTCATTTTGAACCGTTACTTGATGAGAGGTGGCTCATTTTTGAACCGTTACTTGATAAGATGGTCTTTGCCGCCACAAACCTGCAAATGCAAAGCAAAAATTACATGTATATGATATGTCGTTCGGAGTGCCATTTTCGGCATCTGTTGTGTGTGCTCCATTTTGGAGCGCCACTTTCGGCATCTGATGAGTGTGCCCCATTTTGGAGCGCCATTTTCGGCATCTGATGTGTGTGCCCCATTTTGGAGCGCCATTTTTGGCATCTGATGTGTGTGCTCCATTTTGGAGCGCCATTTTCGGCATATGTTTTGTGTGCCCCATTTTGGAGCGCCATTTTCGGTATCTAATGAGTGTGCCCCATTTTGGAGTGCCATTTTCGACATCTGTTTTGTGTGCCCCATTTTGGAACGCCATTTTCGGCATATGATGTGTGTGCCCCATTTTGGAGCGCCATTTTCGGCATCTGTTGAGTGTGCCCCATTTTGGAGCGCCATTTTCGGCATCTGATATGTGTGCCCCATTTTGGAGCGCCATTTTCGACATCTAATGTGTATACTCCATTTTGGAGCGCCATTTTCGGCATCTGTTTTGTGTACCCCATTTTGGAGCGCCATTTTCGGCATCTGATGAGTGTGCCCCATTTTGGAGCACCATTTTCGGCATCTGTTTTGTGTGCCCCATTTTGGAACGCCATTTTCGGCATCTGATGAGTGTGCCCCATTTTGGAGCGCCATTTTTGGCATCTGATGTGTGTGTCCCATTTTGGAGCGCCATTTTCGGCATCTGTTGTTGTAGTGGTCCATTTCTGAACCATGCTGATGAGAGAGTGGTTCATTTTTAAACCGTTACTTGATGAGAGGTGGCTCATTTTTGAACCATTGCTGATGTGAGAGTGGTCCATTTACGAACCATTGTTGATATGAGAGTGGTCCATTTGCGAACCATTATTGATGCTGATGTGGGCCTCGCCCCCAGAGTGCCATACCCGACAAGGCTGATGTTGATGGTGTGGGCCTCGCCCCTGGAATGCCATACCCGGTGAAACTGATAATAATGGTGTCGGCCTCACCCCCAGAATGTCATATTGCCTCTCATGAGAGAATCTTGATAGCTGGACATACTTTTGTCCTCAATGAATGCTTTGCGTCGAAACCTGAGAACCTTCCAAGTACTCGATACAACTCAAATCCGACCGTGAGTGAATGATCTGAGCTAGACTCCAAGTGTGTGTGTGTCAGGGATCTTTCACAGCTTAGTCCTTAAGTAAGCCAACTCGATGATTTCTCTCGGAGAATCGGACAAGTGGGTCTAACCAACCTAGATGTCTGGATCACGCTCTGTGATTACTTCGTCATACTCAACATGATATGGTCTTCTTCTTTTTCTTTTGTCTCTTTCTTTTCTTTATTTTCATTTTGAACTTTTTTTTGACACACCTACCCTTTAAGGTAGCATTTCTCCTCATGGTGGTCCTAATACTTGCCCATGGGTAGCTTCACGCTTATCGATTATAGGTGGTCTATTTTTTTTTTCATCGGAGAGACTTTTTCTTCATTTCCAACCATATCATATATCGTAGCATCAGTAAACCAGGGTGGACATCCAGGCAAACGGTCATTCACTGATCCACTATCTCTTCAACTAGTCATCTTGCCAACCGATCAGGCTTCTACTGCTGAGATCCCGTAATCAAGTGTTATGAGTCTAACCGAGATCACTCCATTCAGAATACCGGACGAGAGCACGTCTCGCACTTATCGTTTCTAGGGTTTCTTCCCTACAACATACAATGTCATCATTGGACATATGTCTAGCCACCAAAGATTTCTCCTTTCTCTGACATTCCTCTTTTCAATTGCTGGTAATTTGGGGCTTCGCCCCCAAGGGTTCATTTCTGAATATTGCTGGTTTTATTTTATATACTTTCAACTTGCTTGTATTCTGCCGCTTTCTCTTTCCTTCTTTGAGACCTGCGAACACAAACAAAACAATAGAATGAAAACATGTGCGTGTGATGTGTAAGTATGCAAGTGTAGATGTACTCCCTTTTTGTGATGGGTTGGATCCTCATTGTGCTCCTTGGCGCCATATGTCTCTGGTCGCCCCCTGCTGGTTCTCTTTTGTTTGAAATCTGCAAAAACAAAACACAAAACAAGGGATGCAAGTTACGTGTATGCATGTATGCATGGATGAATTTCCTATCCCGTTGGGTTAGGTCTGCCGCCAATTCTCTTGGTGACTGCTCGGTCTTCCCTTCCTTAAGCAAAGTACTGTTTCAATTTGTCTAAGTTGATCGGCTCGATGAACTCATTCCCTGCTAAATCTGACAGTCTCACTGCCCCATTTCCTATTACCTTCTGAATGGTTATCCTATCTTTTCTGCTTGCTTCTTCCGAGGATTCTCCGTGTTCCAATTATTGTTGAATATCATAATACCACTTATTGGGGTAGTAGACTGCATGCTCCACCCCCGTCTCATCCGCTTGTACCATCATCGCCCTCAGCACTTCGGGTTCAATTGAAAAATAGTACCAATGGTTTTCCCAGTCTTGGAGGTTTCAAGATAGGAGGTTTCACCAAATATTCAATGATCTTGTCGAAGGCTTCCTGGCATTGCTCATTCTATTTCTTTGGCTTGTCTTCCACAACTTGGCGATGAACCGACTGATGTATTGAATTTTCCCAAGGAATACTCTAACTTCTTTTTCTTAACCCAACGGATATCTATGATGGCTTTTAAGACACAAAGGGTTAACATGATGCTTGTATGCATGAGATGCGTGCAATGTATGAGATATATAAGTCGGCCCATTATCATTTTAAAGTATTCAATCATAATATCGTGGGGTGCAAACTTGTCCCAGTTGAAAAGGCCCAACAAGTTTATACTTTTGCGATAACATTGCTAAACAACTTCAAATGATAAGCGGCCCAAACACAAAACGGCCCATCGTCATTTTAGAAGCTTTTGGCTCAATTGTCAAAGGACGCGAACTTGTCCCAGTTTAAATGGCCCAACAAGTTCATATCTCTTGACAAGAGGTCCATATTGGTCATACAACTAAGGTTCACATGTAGGTTTTAGGAGTGTAAACAAAGACTCTCGCTGACGAAGGATTGCCCACAACTAAGACTCCTCACTCAATGGTTCAAACGACCAAGTGAGCGCACCTTTTTTATACCTTAAGGTACGTGCCAACGAGTTATGGTGTGTGACTGACTGTCAAATGGATTTCCAGTTGTAGATTCCCCAGAGGGAGGGTGGAGCGAGGCTCTCTTAAGTACCCAAGCCCCTTAGGCTCTTATCGCTTGGTGTCAGGAATAAACAACGAGTCCTCCAAATTAGTCCATCACAGTAGGCTACAAATAGATGACTATCTAGGTGTCTTCACAGCTTTTCCTTATAGAAAGGTAGTGAGTGAAGGAAGACACCAAACCATCACTTAGCCTTAAAAATGCCTTTGATTAAACCCCTTTCAACCCACTGTAGACATGGTTAATTAAAGCACAAATCACAAACATTACAAGACATTATTTTGGGGCCGATTCTCTATCCCCAGTGGAGTCGCCAGACTATAGGACACAGAAACTGGGCGACGCATGCTGTTCCAGGCTCGCGGCCCGGTCGGGAGTACAGAGTAGCCCACGGGGGACTAAACCGGAGAATAATGGAGTTGCCACCCGGTGTGAACCGAGAAAATGATTTAAGGCCGCACTCACCCCTCGCAAGGGAAGACCTCAAACCGTTGGGTTCGAAATGGTCCCTTACTTATGTCATTTGTAATGAATGAATTTGTGCAATTTTAACCAAGTCTACTCAACATACATATTGGTCTAAGTAGTCTAAATTCTAAGTTCATATACAGCTTAAATGTAAGTTTGTATGATTTAAAAGTAAATTCTCATAACGACAAACATACAATATCACACAATAAACATGTTCAATAAATAACGATCTAAACATAATGTAAATTAAATTCCTATTGCGAAAGGTAAATGACTAAATCATGCATAAAAATGGAATGTGCTCGGATAACCTTCTTAGAATAAATTAGAAATTTAAAACACAATTAAGAATAAAAATATCAGAAACTAGAAATGGTTTTCAAATACTTCTGCGAGTACAAGGAGCTTCTTATCTCCTTACAAATTAAACAACTCTATTTAAGTTTTCCCTAAGCAGCTCTAGTTTGAACTTCTCTCGAGTAATATAATAAAGTTAAGATGTGAGCTTATTATCTCATTCCTAGAGCATCTAAGGAGATTATTATCTCTCTTATGTATCGAGCCCTTAGTTTAAGTTTCAATACATAGGACTATAGTTTTTCATATGATTCAAATTGAGGATAGCTCCAGTCCTTATATAGGCAATGAAAATTACCTATTACATGAAGTAAATGATAAGATTGTGAGTTGACATGACAACAGGATATGTATTCTACACCAACTTGCATCAATAGAATTAAGACTTCAAAATGGTAGCTTGGTAGTCAATCTTGATTTATCTTCATCATTTGTCAACACTTAATCCATGTGTCTCTTTTGACTCGATTCAACTTCATAATTAAGTACTTGAAAAAAGAAATTTGACATTGCCTTCTAATAGATGTAATCTAACTAGATATTATTATATAATCTAGAGTTTGCAACACAGCTTCAACAGTCCTCAATGCAAATTCGTAGTGCCAATAGGATTCACATACTTGTATCCTGTCCGGCCTAGTTAGAAGCCAATAGCATTCAATTCAAATGAAGTACTCCTTGAAAAAAGCCATTAAACAGACAGCAAGTCCTTGAACATGAAATTGTTAGATGTGCAACATGTCTGGACACAAGCTTCCAAGTAGTAGTATTATGATAATATGGCCCAACAAACTGACTTGATTAAAATGCATGCGAAATTCAAAAGAAAAAGTAGCAACAGAAGGCTCACATTATGACGTAGTAAGAGATCTTCAAGAGCTATGCAATTGAAAAGAGAAGTAACTCCATGTGCAGTTATATCTCCACACTCCTGAGCAACAAAATGATCACTCACGTATGAAAACTATTATCAGTACTAAAACGAAAGAACCAAAATGTTCAGTTAAGCTTTTATGATGGTAGTAACACAACAGAAATAGCGGGCAAAATAGCATGCCTGGCTAAATGATCAATGTACATCAGTATGTTATTCATTTGACGGACATGCGACCATGTTGGTAATTGGTGAAAGCATGCAAGACCATAATGCACAGTTCTTAAGGGTCCAAACATAATATATTACCCTCTTTGTTAATAGTTCATTCATTTTGAAGCCACCCAATTTTTATATCATGTCACCAGACCACTGATAACCGTTTTCACTTGGTCATTTCAATTTTATGTCTCCCTATGCTGTTACAAGCACAGAATGCCTACAAATCCTGAAGGCACCGTTCAGTGCAGAATTTGATGAGCTTATAAGCTAGCATTTAAATGCTATACCAAACACATAATTAACACAAGCTTATAAACTAACTTATACTCTCACAGAATTATAATCTCACGGCATGAGGTTATTTTTTACCCTACCTTATACTTTAGCTTTTATTCCACAGCTTATAAGCTAGCTTATACCTCAGTGCAATACTCTCTACCAAACTCGGCCTAAAAGTCATGCTTAGAATAACTCCCATCAAGAAAACATTAGAACAAAAAGTTGGTCCTGGTCCAATAGAGCTGATAGTGACAAACCTCTAGATATAATGAAATCAAGCCTGGCCATCCCTGTGAGATAATCAGCTGAGAATCTGTAGCGAAAATAAAACCACAAGGATGAAAAATATTGCAGTTCTCATTAATTTTGACAATTAGCGGTTCTTCAAATCTATACACACACAAAAAAAATAATAATAAAGAAACCATTAACAAAGCAGCAGCGGAAGGATATCGTCAATAAAGGGTTTCATTGGCAACATACTCGTGAAACTATATTGGGAATTCAGCTAATAAAACAGAGAATAGAAGAAAGCATTTACACATACAAGCACTGAATAGGCAAGTTAGATGCTATGCTTTACAAAAGATAGTTGCAAACCTGAATTGAGAAGAGTGCATCCTAGCAATGAAAGCTCAACCAACTTTGAAAAGTTGTGTGTCAGAATCATCAAATCGTTATTGGTCATCCAAGGAGTAACCCTTTCAAGCTTCAATTTCCTAAGATTTGGCAGAGATAAATTGAAGCTAGATATGGATAAATCACCCAGACAGTAGCACAAAGATAAAGCTCGTAATCTCCTCAATGATTCAAGAATGGTTATCATGATAGAATCAGATATCACCTGTAAAGAACAGAATACTAGCCTCAAGCACAAGCTATTTTTACAGTAATAAGAACAGTGCACAACTTTTCTTGAAAAGAAGAATATTGCTTCCCAAATGTTTGTAATCATCACATAAGTATGTTCCTCTCTAAATAATCAGAAGAAATGAAAGAAGCGTCTTAAAACAACAAAATTATCAAGAAGCAATATCAACACCTGATACTAGTCTCAATCATTTGAGAGATGCAATAACATCTTTTCCAGGGTAATCAGAAAGCTTTGTTATTTTTCTACCAAAAAGATACTAGAAAGAGTTTTAAGATAACAAGCCTCAAGAAAGAGATATCCCCGACCCCGCATGTTACATTCTTTCTATCAACTAAGAGCCGCCAACTTATCATAAAATGGTAAGTCAGAGACAGCATGAAAAGGAACCCAGTTCATACACAAACCTCAAAACTATGTGCTCAATGGAGTCTCATAAAATCATAATAAAATATCTCAACCTTTTCAGCAAGTAATACCTGAAAATAAAGAACAACTGATTCTAGCATAGGACAATTTGTGGGCAGCAGTCTCAGTGCATCTTCACCTAATGATCCACCCAAACCCACAGTTATTGAGTGTAGCGAGGTAATTGCAGGTTTCAGAGCTGCCACCGAGAAGGGAGAGAATCCCCATCCTAGTGCAATTTCTTCTAATTTGCACGTACTGCCTAACTCAGTAAATAGATCCTCACATGGATACAAGGAAGAAAATTCAGTCCCTCTAGTGTTACTTCTCTGTTGAAACAAATTTTTACATCCTCTTGCATTTAAAAACTTCAAACCAGAATTTCCACGAACAATAAAAGTTAAACCAGCCCCGGGATATCTGCAATTAAAAGCAAAATCTCATTATTTGTTACATAAAACATCACTCCAGTTTTATAGCATTTGTATTTGAACAATCCAATTTATGCCTTTTTGGTTAAATGTGTCTTGACTGTTGTGATTCACCGATCACTTTAGAGTGTATTTGAGGAAAAACCGAATTGTATTTATTACTACAAGAATAAATACTACAAGTTTACAACTAGAAACTTAACAAAAAAAACCTCACACTCTCAAGCTCTCTACTTGGAGCTTACACACACTTTGGGATATGTTACAATGGATTCAAAGCTCAAATTTATAGTGCTGAAAACGTGTGCACTGTTCACACGTTTTCACAGCACACACACAAGCTGTAAACACACACACACACATCACAGCTTGTTTGCCAGCTCCCCTCTGCCAAATTGTCAACACAACTTTCGGTGCCTTTGGAGTGTTGCTGACTTTGTTTACAGCAAGCTGGACTTCACAAATCTCCCCCTCGGTGAAGATTTCTCCAAATCTGAGCCGACCATTAATCATCCAAATCCGGATCCTTCAAAGGATCCACCCCTGGCTGCATCTGTATGACTGCCTACGTACCCTGAGTTGGGATCAAGCCAATCGTAGTTCTCTGTATCTGAAAACAATCATCATCTGACAGCTATCCCGGTTATGTCTCTGCACAACTCTAGCTTGTTCCGATCATCGTTCATTTGTTGACATGTCGGCTGTGTCTCTGCACAGCATACTTCACTGCATCTCTGTACAGTATTCTTCTGCTATGTCTCTGCATAGTACAATCCACTGTGTCTCTGCACAGTAATCTTCTGTTGTGTTTCTTCACCCATTTGTTTCTCAGTGCCTTCTTGCCTTTGGGAAACTCTCTGGCTCCCCCACATCAGTAAGCAGAATATATTCGGATCCCGGATATCTGGTTGATGGAATCCTGCTTCGCTCAGATCTTCTTGTCTGAGGTCCACTGGTTTCAGGAGGTCTGTCACCATCCATCTCTGTGAATGATCTTGCAGCTTCTAGTGGAGTGGGTTGCGGCTCCCCCTGCTCAACACTTTCTTCTGTAATCTCCGATGGAACAGGCTGTGTCTCCCCCTGCTCAACATCTTCATTTGCCTCATCTGGTTCTGCTTCTGGAATTTCCTCGTGCACCATATCTGTGGCCAATCGTGCTGGTGCTGGGTCTGGATTTCTGTTGGCACTGGAATTGGAAGACATTATGGGCATTTCAATGTCTTCAATTGTTCGGTCTTCAAGAAACTCTACTTCCTGGCTTCTGATGACCATCTTCACCTTCGGATCTCATAGTCTGTATCCAATTCTTCATCTCCATGGCCTAAGAATATACATGGAGTTGTCCTTGCATCGAGCTTCTCCCTGAGCTCATTGGATACATATACAACAGCTAAACAACCGAATACTCTAGGGTGAGTGTAGGAGGGATTATTACCAGACCACACTTTCTCCGGAATCTCCAAGTTCAACGGTTCAGTTGGTGATATGTTGATCAGGTAACAGGCAGCACGAACAGCTTCTCCCCAGAATGGCTTTGGCAGCTTAGCCATACTGATCATTCCTCTGACTTTCTCCATAATGGTGCGGTTCATGCTTGCAGCGACACCATTATGTTGTGGAGTGTGTGGAACAGTTCTCTCATGTCGAATGCTATGTCTCATGCAGTAGGCTTCGAACTTCCTAGAACTGTACTCGTTTCCATCGTCTGTGCGAAGACATTTCAGCTTCTTCCCTGTTTCATGCTCTACCATAGCGTGGAACAGCTTGAACTGATCTAGGACCTGATCCTTCGTCTTGAGGAAATACACCCAGATCTTGGGCCCGGGACTCGATTCTCGAGTCGGGACGGGCCCGTCCACGATGGGAGAGCACGCAGAATTTCGGATTAAGTACATTTTTTGTCTGAATGTTGATGGGTGCGACCATACCAGCACTAATGCACCGGATCCGTCGAGTTCGATCAACCCGGCGCGGATTGTTCGGAGCTTCAAATGATGGGCGGTTTTGGGTTTGAAGGAGAGGGACGTTATGGGAGGGGCAAAATGGGAAATATGGGATTTGTTGAGGGAGTGAGAGGGAAGTGGGGGCCCCATTTGCCTGCGGTCTGTAAGGTGATGACTTGTGATGTCCAATCCCATATCTCTGTAGCATTGCCTTCGTTTCCCCTTGAAACTGAACTCCGTTATCTGTCACTACATGATGCGGCATCCCGGTAAAATGTAGTACGAGGTACTTACGTGTTCGGATAGTCCGTCGACCGTATTTACTGCCAACATATCCAGAGATCTCATGGGTCGCTCCCCGAGGATTCACCGATGACGTATAACTCACACTTTAATTAATCTGGGATTAATTAGAAAAGAGAGAAAATTAATCTTGGATTAATTCGTTGAGGTCTTACCTTTTATGTTGCTTCTCGAAAGTGCGTTAGGCCATTGCCAGAAGGATTGCTGGTTCGCTGTTTCTGCTTGCTATTTCGCTATTTTTTTGTTGCTGTTTTTTTTTATGAATATTTTGATGTGTTTTGTGTTATTTTGCAGATAAAAAAATATTTGGGACTGAATGGAATCAACTTGGGGCTGAAACGATTCCGTCTTGACATCACACCCAACACTCTACGATTCTCAATATACCCAGTATTGGCGTACACAGAACCGGTTAGAGTCCTAGACGACCTCAACCAAAGTATATTGATTGTCGTAAGCATTAGCGATGCAAGTCTCAGGTTAGGGAATAAAGCTCTATCTTAACATAGTCCGGGAATAAGGCATAGGGGAATAAAGCCCACCTTCAAAACAGTTCGAGAATAAAGCTCAGGGGAATAAAATTTAGGATGGATAAGGTAATTAAGGATGTGACTCGTTTGAGAAATAAATACGTTCTTTAAGTTAAAGTTAGAAAAAGGTATCTACCAAACGTAGTACTAGGTACGTACGTGTTCGGATAGTCCGACGACCGGATTTACTGCCAACATCTGGGGATCTCATGGGTCGCTTCCCGAAGATTCACCGATGACGTATGACTCGCACATTATTAATCTGCGATTAATTAGAAGAGAAAGAAAATTAATCTGGGATTAATTACGGAGATATTTTATCTGGGATAAAATATTATTTAAAGAGAGGGAGCGCACTGACAATGAATGTCCTGTATAAAATAATGATAATATATGTCATTTCTTGGAAATGATATTCCCATAAAACAATCGGCGAAAGCTTGGCTACGTAGTATAAGGTACGTATGTGTTCGGATAGTCCGACGACCGGATTTACTGCCAACATATCCAGGGATCTCTTGGGTCGCTTCCCGAAGATTCACGATGACGTATGATTTGAACTTTATTAATCTGGGATTAATAGCGGAGAAACTTTATCTGGGATAAAGTACTATTCATCTTTCAGCCCAAGCCTACCTGATGAGTTGGATTTTATGCTTTTCCATTGGCAGTAAATTTTTGTACTGAGAATAGGCTAAACGTGCACAAATCAGAAGCAGAGGATCATTCATGAACTATGATGTATAATGGATTATATTCTTATGGACAAAGAAATTTCAGGTTTGACTTTCTTGTTTCAAATATTGGTAGCTCTATTACCCCGAGCTGTAAGAATCACTTGGTCCTGGGGGAATAAGCATATCAATAAGCGGAGGAAAAGAAACTTACCAGGATTCCCTTAGTAACGGCGAGCGAACCGGGAAGAGCCCAGCTTGAAAATCGGGCGCCCACGGCGTCCGAATTGTAGTCTGGAGAAGCGTCCTCAGCGGCGGACCGGGCCCAAGTCCCCTGGAAAGGGGCGCCGGAGAGGGTGAGAGCCCCGTCGCGCCCGGACCCTGTCGCACCACGAGGTTAATTCTCCTCTCATAATGCAGCTTGATAGGAGGCCTCATTCCCCTCTGGTCTTCAGCCCATCCAGACCCATTTTCCTCTGTAGGCCCAAGCCCAATTGCCTTATAGCTTCCATCTTTCCGTGAAGCATCATCGATGAAAGTCAGAAAATACTTGTTACCGCCCAATGAATCAACCTCCAAGGGACCACAAACATCATAGTGCACCAGACTGAGCAACTCTGATCTTCTCTCTGAAGAAAAATCAAATGAGACTCTGCGTTGCTTACCAATTGAGTAGTGGTTGCAAGGACCTCGTGCAGCATCCTTGGTAAGCTCTTTCTTGTTCAGGGTAGACAACCCTATCCCACTCATGTGTCTGAGTCTCTGGTTCCACAGATTTTGAGAAGCCTCTTTTTCAGCTACATTGAGGCTGTCTGCACAAATCTTCACATGAGTCTTGTATAGTGCGCCGCAAGCATGTCCTCGGGCGACAACAATGACACCTTTCGTCATTCTCCATGTGCCATTTCTGAAGTGATTTTCATAGCCCTGTTTTTCAAGAGCTATCCCCGAGAGTACATTCAGCCGAAGTTCTGGAACATGCAGGACATCCTTCAAGGTCAATGTACACCCGACATTTGTCCGCAACTGAATATCACCCATTCCTACTATGCCAGAGGAACTGATATTTCCCATCTTTACTGCTCCAAAGTCTCCCGCTTTGTAGGTTGTGAAGTAATCTCTGTGAGGAGTGACGTGGTAGGATGCTGCAGTATCTACCACCCACTCAACATCTTGGGTTGCGTTGTGAAGGCATGTCTCTTCCTGTATGAAGCATATTGCTACATCTGCTTGGACAACGACCAGTGTCTCTCCTTCGTCATTCTTCGGCTGGTGATTGCCTTCTCTTTGCTCTCGTTGCAGTTTTCGGCAATTCTTCTTTAAGTGGCCTACAATGCCACAATGGTAGCACTTATAGGTAGGCTTCCTTCCATCTGAGGATCTACCCCTGGTTGTGCTTCTGCCTCTCTCTTCGTCTCTTCCTTGATGTCTTCCTCGAGTCTCTGTGACGAAGGCTTCTGTATGTTCTGAGCCAACATATTTTCTCTTGGACTCCTCATTCGACAGGGCATCTTTTACCATAGGCATGGTAACTTTACCTCCTGGAGCGGAATTGCTGAGAGTAACCACCAATGTCTCCCAGCTATCAGGAAGGGAACTGAGTAGTAAGAGGGCTTGTACTCCATCTCCCAGCTGCATGTCTACTGCAGACAGCTGATTCACCAGGCTCTGGAACTCGTTGGTGTGTTCTGCAACGGAAGTTCCACTCCGTAGCTTCAGGTTCACCAAACGCCTCATTAACAGGGCTTTATTCCGAGCTGTCTTGGCCTGGAACATGTCTTCCAGCTTTATCCACATCCCGTAAGCATCTGAATCTTGTGCTACGTGGTGGAAGACACTGTGACCGATCCACTGCCTTATCTGACCCAAAGTTCTGTTGTTGAGTTTATTCCAGTCATACTCCTTAACAGACTCCGGTTTCACTCCCTTCAACTCAATGACATCAAACAAATCTTTGCAATGCAAAAAATCTATCATCCGAGGTCTCCAGAGGGAGTAATTAGTGGCAGCCAGTTTAATCATTGCACCAGAATGAGAATCTTCCATTTCCGTTTTAAGTGTTTAAAGTTTAAAATGAAAATATACTAAAATAGGGGCTGAATTTCACAAATCTGAGGTCACCGTTGCCTCCGGAACGGTCGAAAATGGTGGAATAGACACTTCGTTGGTCTAATTCCGACACAGGGACTGATTTGTAAATTCCTAAAAGTTCTGGGGCAAAACTATAAATTTCAAAACTTCAGGGGGCTAAATGAAATTTACCAGGCTGCTGACGTGGCAAGGTGGGACCGGCTTTGCTGACGTGGTAGGTGACGTGGCGATGACGTGGCACGCTGACGTGGCAAGCTGACGTGGCGTGCTGACGTGGCAGTGTGGGACCCGTATGCTGGCGTGGCGGACGCGTGTCGCTAACGTGGATGACACGTCAGCGTCTTCAACCTTCGTCTGCGCGTGTGGCACGTGGAGCGACTGGCGGCGTGTGGGCTTCTCTCTGGAAGGCGCGTGCGGCCTGTTGGGACGTCAGTTCGGTCGCCGGAAAATACCACCGTGCTCGTCTCGACGTGAACTCGCTGATGGTACCTTCAAATTGGATTTTTGACAACTTTGTCGGAACTCGAATTTTCCGAACCAAGCTCCGTTCTTCGGTTTTTCGATCCCAATGAAGAACCAAAGGCTCTGATACCACTTGTTGTGATTCACCGATCACTTTAGAGTGTATTTGAGGAAAAACCGAATTGTATTTATTACTACAAGAATAAATACTACAAGTTTACAACTAGAAACTTAACAAAAAAAACCTCACACTCTCAAGCTCTCTACTTGGAGCTTACACACACTTTGGGATATGTTACAATGGATTCAAAGCTCAAATTTATAGTGCTGAAAACGTGTGCACTGTTCACACGTTTCACAGCACACACACAAGCTGTAAACACACACACACACATCACAGCTTGTTTGCCAGCTCCCCTCTGCCAAATTGTCAACACAACTTTCGGTGCCTTTGGAGTGTTGCTGACTTTGTTTACAGCAAGCTGGACTTCACATTGACACCAACTAACATCTCTACACCCGGTAATCAAATTAATCTGAAATTTTGTAAGTCAGCTTACCATATGCCCTGCGTTCATGAACTATTAAAAAGACAAATAGTATATATAGATAACAAAAATTTGGCTAATTAAAAGAAATTATTTAAGTGTATACTTGTACAAAAGATTGACTTAGTTAATTCAGAGCAAGTACCAGAGAAATTCACATTCTAACACTTAGGATGTCTTCAAAATACATATATGT